>CM038470.1:55585106-55792386 GCA_021464415.1 Lonicera japonica
GTCCACATCTTCTTGAACACATAATAGGCCCATTTGGATACATCTAATGACTTCGTTTCTCGCATGAATATCTGCTAGAGTCGGATCCATCAACTCTAATGGTGTCCCATCCTTCCACATTTTCCATGCCTGCAATTATAATATCATTGGAAGTTGCATTAATTGATATCTATATTAATTACAGTACTAGGAAAAAAATGGCAATTTTGGTTTACACACACGTGACTGAGAAGATCCTCCGCAAAGCTTGATCAATGAAAACAACTGTTCTTCTTGCCACTGATGATCTCAAGAACTAAGACGCCAAAACTGAACACGTCTGACCCCACTGAAAAATGCCCATGCATTGCATATTCTGGAGACATGTAACCGCTGATAACAAGAAACAACATTAGTTATAATGATCTAGACCCAAAAAAACAAATGTACAAAAATACTAACTTGGTGTTTGTTTATACCTCTCAACGTTGAATGCACTTCCATTCAACAATAAAAGGTAGAAATAGTGCTTCATTTTGTTTTTTATTTTATTTTTACTTTTTAATGCTGAATTAGATTAATTAGAGGCAAGTCTAGTGTTAAATGTGTAGTTTAACTTTAATGATATTATATTGCAGTCGTGTGCCTATTCTTTTCATTCATTACCTAGGGATATACATTGTAAGGGTAAAAATAGTAAAATGCCATATATTCAACATTCAAAGCCAAAATAAAAGAAAATATACATTTTAGAGCTTCTGTCCAGCATTAAGCATTTGGAGTTCAACATTCAGAATTTAACAATTGGAGGTTAAAAAAACCACATCTTAAGACGGTTTGTTCTATTACTATCATCTAATTGAATGTGTTACATATTAATATGCTTTTTGTAAAGTGGTGCTTACTAGGTTCCAACGATTCTATTTGTGTTTCCTTGAGTTTGATCCACTCCAAAAATCCTTGCCATCCCGAAATTTGAAACCTTTGGATTCATTTTGTCATCTAACAAAATGTTACTAGCTTTCAGATCCCGATGTATGATTCTTAGCCGAGATTCTTCATGAAGATAAAGCATGCCTCGGGCAATTCCTCCTATAATTTTGTAACGTATCGACCAATGTAGTTGTCCTTGTTTCTCAGGGTCTACATTAAATTTATCATGGCAAAAATCCAACTTGAGATCCATTAATTACATTCAAAGAGAATATAAATTGTTAATGGCTTCATGTTCATGCATTTTTAATTTAGCAACTAAACTCATAAAGATAATAAGAGAAAATGACATAAGTTCAAAGGTACTAACCAAAGAGAAAGTAATCAAGGCTTTTGTTGGGGACGTATTCATAGACGAGTATCTTCTCCTCTCCTTCGAGGCAAAAACCCAAAAGCCTCGCAAGGTTTCTATGTTGAAGCTTGGCCATTAAAACCACCTCATTCTTGAATTCTAATTCACCTTGTCTTGAGCTTTTTGATTGCCTCTTTACTGCTATTTCTTGACCATTGGTAAGAGTACCCTGCAAATTGATTTACAAAAAAATTATCGGACCGACCATTTTACATGTTAACAAAACCTAACTTCCGAGTTTAAGATTGAAAGATTCCTTGGAACCGATAAAATTTGGTTCACAAATAGTAGTCTTTACAACATTAAGGTGCTTCCATCTTCAAACCTTGTAGACCATACCAAATCCTCCTTGACCTATCTTGTTTTCATTCGAGAAGTTGTTTGTGGCGGCTTGAATTGTGCCTAAATCAAATTGTAATGACCGTACATCGGTAATTTCAATTGCATCTACAACCAAACCAAACAAGAGACAAAGTAATGAATATAGTAAGTGACACACAAACAAGAAAACGACATGCATCTGAAGTCCACCCAAGTTCTTTTGTGATTAATTACCTGTTTCTTTAGTTACAGCATCGTAGCTTTCCTTCGATTTTCTGACTATGTAACAACACCCAATCAGAGAAAGCAGCACTGATACAGTTATTGAAATAGCAATAGCAATAATTATTGTTGGTGAGATTTTTCTTTCGCCTGCATAAACAAAAAAATTCAAAAATAAATAAATAAAAACAGCCATGAAACTAGATCTTACATTAACAATTAAAAATTACTATAATCATAGAATAATCGACTAATAAGAACTTACTGATTTACCTCCTCTAGGCCTTTTAAAAGAGCTTGGAAATGGAGCTAGGGCTGGGGGGGCAAGTTGACGGTAAAATGGGTAGATTGTTAGAAAATTTATATTTCTAATATATGTGGGCAACATATTATTATATTTCAATTATATTTGCTATTTAAATTAATGGGCTTATTTTTTGGTGGTCTAATTAATTTTAGTTAAGCCCATAGACTACTCAAATAAATGTGGGCCAAATGTGTAGAAACCTTATATGGGCTTGTTAGGGTTTTATGGGAACCCTAACTAGACTATATATAAAGCATGTATTAGGGTTATGGTCCCCAAGACACCAAATCAAAAACACGGCTCCCTTCTCCCCATCTGGAAGAGAACCAAAAATCCCCATCTAGAACCTAAGGCGATTTGGTTGAGGAAGACCGCATACCCGCTCGATCCATACTGTTCTTGTGATCGATCCTCGTATTCCGCGTTTGCTTAATATGGATCCAGGTACGCAGTTTCATTGTTTTAGTTTTGCTCTTGATGATTTGACATAATGATTTTAGGGATTAATTTCCAACAATTGGTATCAGAGCGACTTTATGTTAAATCGTTAAGAATTTTTATGTATATAAATAGGTCAAACTGTATGGATAATACTGTTAATCGATTTTATTTTAATTTATCTAGTATGATTAATTAACTGAGATGTGATTTTGTTTAATCGATCAAGTTCTATTCATGCGATGTGACTTTATTTGATGAATTATGGTTTCCAGTTTTTTCAGCACGATCCATTAGATCCATAAGTACCATTAATTGATTTATATATACATATATATACGTTAATCAATTTTTATATGGACCCTGCTGTTACTTTTTTCTTTGATGTGACTTGATTTACATATATGTATATAAAATATCTAAAAGTTGTTTCTAATGTTATTATGACATTAGCTTCGTGTATATATATATATGTAAGTTTGTTTAATAGTTATATATATATATGAAGTCTATAGATAGAGAATAGATAAATTTTCTTGATCTGATTTGACGGGCTCAGTGATAATCGTACGTATTTCAGTATATAAAAAAAAAAAAAAAAAAAAAATCAATCAGACTGTGAATAGTGCCGTCGGTTTCATATATACATATGTGATTGATATCTGTTATACTTTGTTTAATATATGTATGATAGTAACCTTATGCCAAGGATATATATATATTCTTTATTTGTAAAAGAATTTTATTTTTGTATATACTGTGACTAAGGGTTTAGATCACACTTATTATTTATTTAAGATAATAATGTTTATTATTTATGCAATTAATAATCGGCCCAAAGGAAGGTTATTGTTTGGCCAAATAATAGATATTATTTTAATTTTGATATTTGTGTGATTATTATTTATGCATTTAATAATCAGCCCAAAGGAAGGTTATTATTTGGCAAAATAATAAAAACACATGCGAGAATAAATGTGTGGTAATTATCAATTCTTCATGTGAGCAATAAGTCAGTCCAAAGAAAGGCTTATTGTTTGACAGAAATTATTACCAACATTTGATTTTTGCGATGAGATTACCTATTACAGTTAATTTCTCTGTCCAAAGACTAGGAATTAATGTTGTGTCAGGTATCTCAAGATGGGCCCCATAATTAGCTTATCATTCATGTCTAGATTTTATTTTTTCTTTTGACATGTCTGTATATTTGCTTGTTTTTTTTTGTTCTTTATACAGTCTCTGTTGCCAATGCCACGAATGTTTCTGCCCAAGTCAGTAATATCCCAATGCTGAACGGGACAAATTTTAAAATATGGAAAGAAACCGCAGAAATTGTTCTCGGTTGTATGGATTTGGATCAAGCACTTCGGGAAGATCGACTCACCTCTACTCCGGAAAACCCTAATGAGGTTAAAATAGAAAAGTGGGATCGGTCTAACCGAATGTGTTTGATGATAATGAAGCGTTCCATTCCGGAAGCGTTTCGGGGCTCTATTGCTGAGGACACGAGTGCTAAGAAGTTCTTAAAGGAAATTGAACAATACTTTGCCAAAAATGAAAAGTCAGAGACGAGCAACCTTTTGGCTAAACTCGTTTCAATGAAGTATTATGGCAAAGGGAACATAAGGGAGTACATCATGGAGATGTCTAATCTTGCGTCGAAACTAAAGGCACTGAAGTTAGAGTTATCTGATGATTTACTCGTGCACTTAGTTTTGATTTCTCTTCCTGCACATTTTACTCAATTCAAAGTGAGTTATAATACTCAGAAGGACAAATGGTCCCTCAACGAGCTTATTTCTCACTGTGTGCAAGAAGAAGAAAGGCAGCAACGAGATAAGACTGAAAGTGCTCACTTGGCCTCAACTGCTCAAAATAAGAAAAAGAAGAGAGCTGTGGTTGCTGCGGAAGGATCTTCTCAGCAGAAGAAGCAAAAGAAGCAGGATGAGGGAAAACCCTGCTACTTTTGCAAGAAAGAGGGACATTTTAAGAAGGAATGTTCCAAGTACGCCGCTTGGCGTGTAAAGAAGGGTATGCTTCTAACTTTGGTTTGTTCTGAAGTTTATTTAGCTTCTGTACCTAATAACACTTGGTGGGTGGATTCTGGTGCCACTACTCACGTAAGTATAACTATGCAGGGTTGCCTGTGGAGCCGGCCGCCAAGTGATGCTGAAAGATTCATCTTTGTGGGCGATGGCAATAAAGTTGCAGTGGAAGCTATAGGAACTTTTAGATTACATTTGAAAACTGGATTTTATTTGGATTTGTTTGAGACATTTGTTGCACCGTCTTTTAGGCGAAATTTAATTTCCATTTCTTGTTTGGACAAATCCGGTTTTTCTTGTTCGTTTGGAAATAATAAAGTTAGTCTCTATCAAAATTCAAATTTTATTGGTTCTGGTTCTTTAATTGATAATCTATATATGCTTGATGTGGTCTGTTCCTATAATGAAATATTGCAAACAAGTTCACGTGGTACAAAGCGAAAGTTAAAAGAGAGTTCTGCCACTTTATGGCACAAGCGTTTAGGTCACATCTCTAAACAGAGAATTCAGAGGCTTGTGTCTGATGGAATTCTTGAACCCCTAGATTTAACAGACTTTCAAGTCTGTATAGAGTGCATCAAGGGAAAACGAACAAACTATAAAAAATTGGGTGCCGAGAGAGCTAGAGATGTCTTAGAACTAATACATACGGATATTTGTGGTCCATTTCCTACGGCTGCATGGAATGGTCAACAATATTTTATTACGTTTATAGACGACTACTCTCGTTATGGGTACCTATATTTAATTCATGAGAAGTCTCAATCACTGGATGTTTTCAAGTCTTTCAAGGCTGAAGTTGAACTTCAACTTGGAAAGAAAATTAAAGCTGTCAGATCTGATCGTGGTGGTGAATACTATGGGAGAAATGACGGATCAGGAGAACAACGTCCAGGACCCTTTGCTCTTTTCCTCAATGAGTGTGGAATTGTTCCGCAATACACCATGCCGGGCCAACCCAGTATGAACGGTGTTGCAGAACGACGAAACCGGACTCTTAAAGATATGGTGAGGAGTATGATTAATCATTCTCCTTTACCAGAGTCACTTTGGGGAGAAGCTTTAAAGACCGCAGTATATATCCTTAACAGGGTACCAAGCAAAGCAGTTGCCAAAACCCCATATGAGCTTTGGATAGGCAGGAAGCCTAGCATTAGGCATTTGCACACTTGGGGTTGTCCAGCTGAAGCACGGCCTTATCGGCCACATGAAAGAAAATTGGACTCCAGAACGGTTAGCTGTTATTTTGTTGGTTACCCTGAACGCTCTCGGGGTTACAAGTTTTACGATCCCACATCAAGATCCTTCTTTGAAACGGGAAATGCGAGATTTCTTGAGGATGTTGAGTTTGAGGGGGAAGGAAACAAAAGGAATGTTATCTTTGATGAAGAATCTGTTATTGACGGTGATCAGGTCTCCATACCTATTACTGTTCTTGACACAGTTCCGGCATTAGAGAATAATGATCAGGCTCAGGCTCCCATCCCTGACATTGTTCCAGACCAAGATAATAATATAATTCTTCCTCAAACACCACATGTAGAACAAATTCAACAACCTCAAGAAGTGCCATTAAGGAGATCCAATAGGGAAAGGAGAAGTGCGATTCCAGATGATTATATCGTCTTTCTCCAAGAACATGAGGATGGCGTAAGTTTGACAGAGGATGATCCGGTCAATCTCTGTCAAGCAATACGCAGTTCTAATTCTCAAAAATGGATTGATGCCATGAAGGAAGAGATGAAGTCTATGAAAGACAATGACGTTTGGGATATTGTCCAGTTACCTGAAGGCACGAAACCCATTGGTTGTAAATGGATATTTAAAACCAAAAGGGATTCAAAGGGTAACATTGAAAGACATAAAGCTCGTCTGGTCGCTAAAGGCTTTACTCAGAAGGAAGGCATAGACTATAAAGAGACTTTCTCTCCAGTATCATCGAAAGACTCTTTTAGGATAATAATGGCACTAGTGGCTCATTTTGATCTAGAGTTACATCAGATGGATGTCAAGACTGCGTTTCTAAATGGAAACATTGATGAGACGATTTATATGGTACAGCCAGAAAACTTTGAATTAGGAAATCCAAAGTCTATGGTCTGTAAATTGAAGAAATCCATCTATGGTCTCAAACAGGCTTCCCGTCAATGGTATCACAAGTTTCATCAAGTTATCACCTCATATGGTTTTGAGGCAAATGTAGTTGATGATTGTGTATATCACAAGTTTAGTGGGAGTAAATACATCTTCTTGGTATTATATGTCGACGATATCCTACTTGCTAGTAATGATATAGGCTTATTGCACGAAACTAAGAAATTTCTGACGAAGAAATTCGAAATGAAAGATCTTGGTGACGCCTCTTTTGTGTTAGGTATCCAAATACTGAGAGATCGTTCTCAAAGTATTCTCAGGTTATCACAAGAGAGCTATATCAATAAAGTTTTGAGTAGATTTGGCATGAAAGATAGTAAACCAGGAGATACGCCCGTAGCTAAAGGAGACAAATTTAGTCTCAATCAATGCCCCAAAATTGACATTGAGAGGAATGAAATGCAAAAGATTCCTTACGCATCGGCAGTAGGGAGTCTTATGTATGCTCAAGTTTGTACTCGTCCCGATATAGCATTTATAGTGGGAGTTCTTGGCCGATACTTGAGTGATCCAGGCATGCAACATTGGATGGCAGCTAAACGCGTGATGCGTTATTTGAGAAGAACAAAAGATTACATGCTCACTTATCGGAGGTCAGATAGTTTGGAGATCGTTGGGTTTTCTGACTCCGATTTTGCGGGATGCCAAGATAGCAGGCGCTCCACATCAGGCTACATTTTTATGTTGGCTGGAGGAGCTGTCTCATGGAAGTCTACTAAGCAGACTCTCACAGCTTCTTCAACTATGGCAGCGGAGTTCATAGCTTGTTATGAGGCATCCAATCACAGAATATGGTTGCGAAACTTTGTCACTGGACTACGTGTAGTAGATGGTATTGAAAGGCCATTGAAAATTTATTGTGACAATAACTCTGCGGTACTTTACTCCAACAACAACAGTAGCTCGACGAAATCTAAGTTCATCGACATCAAGTTTCTAGTTGTTAAGGAGAGAGTTCAGGATAAACAGATTTCTATAGAACATATAGGGACAGATTCTATGCTAGCAGATCCATTGACCAAGGGTTTACCGCCTAAAGTTTTTCATAAGCACACTACCCATATGGGAGTTATTTCAGACAATACCTTGGCTTAGTGGGAGTTCTTTTTTGTTCTATGTATTTTTCTTTTAAACATTAAGTTGTTTAAGTTTTCTGCAGAATAAAGTTGATGGTTTATGTTTCCTTTGTTGTTTGCAATATTCTCATTGCATTAAAACTTTGGATTGATCTCATTAAAGACTAAAGTTGGACCAGTTGGAAATAGGCATGTCTAAGATCACATTGCATGTAATTTCCATGCTACTCATCCACATTTGATCTATGTTATTAAGTGTATTAGTGTGGTGATAATCGTGGTTTATTCACGACTTTAGTGTGATAAAAGCTGCGGTAATTCCATTGCTAGTACATGAGATAGACCAGATTGATTAAGGAGAAGTCTAAGGATAAATGGCATACGGATGCGCGCTTAAAGAATTTTGTAATATAATTGTTTCAGGAATAATATGTAGCCCAAGTGGGAGATTGTTAGAAAATTTATATTTCTAATATATGTGGGCAACATATTATTATATTTCAATTATATTTGCTATTTAAATTAATGGGCTTATTTTTTGGTGGTCTAATTAATTTTAGTTAAGCCCATAGACTACTCAAATAAATGTGGGCCAAATGTGTAGAAACCTTATATGGGCTTGTTAGGGTTTTATGGGAACCCTAACTAGACTATATATAAAGCATGTATTAGGGTTATGGTCCCCAAGACACCAAATCAAAAACACGGCTCCCTTCTCCCCATCTGGAAGAGAACCAAAAATCCCCATCTAGAACCTAAGGCGATTTGGTTGAGGAAGACCGCATACCCGCTCGATCCATACTGTTCTTGTGATCGATCCTCGTATTCCGCGTTTGCTTAATATGGATCCAGGTACGCAGTTTCATTGTTTTAGTTTTGCTCTTGATGATTTGACATAATGATTTTAGGGATTAATTTCCAACATAGATCTCATATCGAATATTACAGCTTGGACGTAATACCTTACCCCCATCCGCTGTAGTGTACACTGCACTAATCCATAAAGTCTTTGTTAACTCGTAAAATTAGCTTCTCAGGTAGCAAAACCCTTAACAAACTGATCGTTTGGAGAATTGGTCGTAGCCATCTTTACTAATTTATCCATAGTATTTCCCAGCACTTGTTGAAACTGAGCTTGCTCCGTCTCGATAATATCCCCGGTATTAGCGATGTAAACCACTTGGACATCCTCAACGGTAGAGAAGAAGGAGCTGTTATTGTATCTTAACATGCACTCGTCGTATCAGATCTGGTTGGGGCATTGGGTCGTTATTTCTCTGGTGGCGGTTGCCACGCAATCCTGGCAAGTGGGAGCATCTAAGTCGCCGCGGCAGAGGAAGAGGCAGTAAGCGATGTCAGGGGGGATTTGGCCTGCGGTGAAGGTCGAAAAGAAGGTGCCGTTATTGGTGGAGTTGGAAGAGAGGGAAGAGAGGAGGAGATTGAGGTTCGTTTGGTATGTGGAATTGGGAGTGTAAGTAGTTGTGTTGGGGCAAACAGAGTAGATGTGATTAGGTACAGCTTGGGTATCGGCGATAAGAAAGATGAAACAGAGAGCGGTGATGATGAACACAAAGGCCTTATTAGAAAGGTCTGTGTAAGATAACATCATGAGCAATCCGCGCGGCAGTGAAGGAGGATCTGTTTCGTAGGCCATTCCGCCGGTCTTGGTGGCTCTCTGTTTTCAAGTAAAGAACAGAGCAAGAGGAAGTTGCTATGAGCTGTGCAAGACTAAACTCCCACGTGTTACATGAAAAAAAGGAGTTAAAGGGCTTAATTCAATTTTATAAACTTAAGAGTGTTAAATTAATAATTTCTTATCAAATTTAATAGAGATATTTTTTATATAATTACTTAAATTGTTGTAAGAATTTAATAAATATGAATATGATTTTGAGCGTACTCCTTGTAGAATCTTGTAATACATGGCCCGTTTGGTTGTTTTTCAAATTGTGAATTAAATAATTTACAATTAAGTAATTTATAAAATTATCATTTATTAGTGTTTGGTTGTGTAAATTAAACAATTGTAAATAAGATAATTCAAGTTGATTTACAAAAACTCAAATTAAGTCATTTCAAGTAAAACTTGAAATTGCCTAATTCTATAATTAGATAATTCATTCCAACTCCATTTTTTGAGAATATCTAGTTTATACCCATGATGTTGATGCATCTAGACAAAATTTTAAATAACATAAAACAATAGAGAACATGTTTTTATTCTAACAATCGGAATTTCTCGTTTAAGTTTTTCAAACACGACTTGAATTAGAATTGAATTATTCGTAAATGAACAAATTTACAATTTTTCAATCGAAAATTAATTAATTCTAAAATTAAGTAATTTACGCAACCAAACGAACCCTTAATTTAAACACAAACGACTCAAAATAATTTATAAAATAAAATTATATTTTTGTCGACAAAGTAAAGTTAATAAACGTAAATATACGTGGGTCCACTCCCTGTTGTGCAGCAACAAGACATCATTTGGATTTTAGAAAATAATTAATTTTCTAAAATTAATTATTTTTGAGAAATGTGTCATTCGTTTGTCTCGATACCATGTTTGAAATGGTTGGCTTAAAACCATTTCCCACATAAAAAGTAAAGATGCTCAAAATATAAAAGTTGATCTACTACTAATTAATATGAAGACTTTTTGAAATAAAATTCCACGTTTAAAGGATTCTTTTTTTAAAAAATAAAAAATAAAATTAAAGAACTTAGAAAAAATTAAGCATGTGAATGAAATGCTTAAAATATTTCTTTTTCTTTTTTCTTTGAGCAATTATACATTTGTCGAATAATTTTATCAGATATTTTTACCATCGATCATGTATTAGATGAGTTGCACTTTTATGCAATATATATAATTAAATTATAATTCACTCGATAAGAATAGGTGATAAAAAGTATTTTTTGTTTTCTTTAAGAAGTACATTACACATTGTTCCTCGAAAAATACAAAGACTCTGAAAAACTAAACCTACGAATGAAATTCCTTAAAATAATTTGCTTTTTTTTTTTTTCTCTAAGTACATCACCCACTGCTCCTCCAGGAGCTCCGACCACCACCGGTAACGGTGGTTCATGCTTGAGAATTGTTTGATGAGGCCTAACTTAATTTTACAAACAGCTCAATCTAATTTTTTTTAAAGGCAGTCAAACGTTTGTAATTTTCTATTAATATGCATGCATTTTGAAAATAAATCAAGTGCGTTGCACATGCACTAAGGTTAGTTAACAATAAAATACCTAATAAATTTCATGCATTTTGGAAAGAAATATATATAACTATAAATAAAAAAAGTAAAAATAAAAGGCAAAATGGCAAAATATGATAACGAATTTTTATCCTTTTAGCACTTTCAGTTTTCAAGGTTTTTAATTATTATCGATTAGGTCTATCCATTAACTTCCGTAAAATAGCCTAACGGAAAACAAAATATATTTACTTAAATTGCCCATAGCTTTTAATGTAGTTGCACAAAGTCAAAAACCACCCGTAACTTTTTAATTTTACATTATATGTATTTATAGAGACCATCTTTTTAACAAAACCTTCAATTTATTCTCCTTCTGATTAAATTTTTCTCACTCAAGTCTATTTTATTTAATTCAAAAGATTTCCATATATAGGTTTTAGTTTTTTGTTTTTGGGTTAAATTTCAAAAGAGTAAAGAACAGAATGGAAAATTTTCAAATCATTAAATTAATTATTCAAATGCAATTAGAATTTGATTAAAGATAAATATCATGCAATCAATATAAAATATCATTTTCAATTTACAAATAATGTTAAAATCCATTGTAGCTGCCATTTTTCACAAAATTAAGAGAATGTTTAAAATATTGCTAATTTATGGAGAAAAATTATTTCAAATAACAACCTTTTTTCTTCCTTGGGAGACAAAAAAAGAGAAAAAAAAAAGAAGCCCTCAAAACAAAATTCCTTTAACTTCGATGTACCAGAAAGGAAAATAGCAAACAATTGAGCCATGTGTTTGTCACTTTTTTTTATTAAAGCGTGCTTAATTTTTCTATTCTTTGTTTGAAATAGAAAAAAAAAATTTAAAGGGGAATAAAATGAAGGGTTACAGTAAAAAAGTGGTCTATGTAAATACATATGATATAAAATTAAAAAGTATAAATAAATTAAAAGTTTGTGTGGTTTATGTAAATAAATTTAGTTTTCTATTAGTTTTTTATAACATAAGGTAACATATGGACTTAATAGACATTAACTATAAAGTTCATTACTATGATTACCTGCAGAAAAAGTTGGATGCTAAAAGTGCTAAAAGGGTAAAAGTTTATTACCAATTTTTACCATTTAGCCTTAAAAGAAAAAGGCAGAACAAGAGTTAGCTGTTCTCTTTACTAAATTGTATGTGCCTTTTTTTTAACCCAAGGAATGTAGCCTAATATTATAGATATTTTTTATATTGTGTATTTTTGTACGTATTACACCATAATTATTAAGAATGGTCATCCTAAAAAATTGCTTCGCGTTTCTTCTCCCTCCACATTCCATTATACTGCTCATTAATTCTTTATTGCATGAATTTCGCTAGGTTAGCTACCCTCTTTACAAAATTATATGCACCTTTTTTTTTTTAATTTTTTTTAAACCCAAGGAATGTAACCTAGTATTATAGATTTTTTTTTCTTATATGATGTATTTCTGTACATATTACACCTTGATATATGTTGGTATTAAAAATTAGAAAGGGTATTTTAGACCACATAGTCAAATGATTGGATCAAATGAATGGGATGATGAAAGACAACAAACCAATAAAGTCAAAGATGTATAGAAGAGCTTGGACTCGTATGAAAATATAGGGTAGTCCTCCTTTGTGGAATAGAGCTAGGAGCTCAGTTTTGCCTTGTTAATATAACCAAATAGCTATTACAAACTCAAAATGACCTCGCTAGCTAGTCTATCCTCACATTATTACAATAAGAGTATATCTTTGGCTACACAAGTTTTAGCTTCACTATATCTAATGCTCTAACCTTGCGCACAGTATTTTTATTTCTCTCTCATTCTTGGATGAGCAGGAGTAATGCTGTTGTTTAGTTGGTTGTTCAGCCTGTCTTGTTGTTAATGAGAAGACATAGTAGACGTGTGAGGGAAGCTCTGCAGAGCAGGTACATGGCCATTCCTCCACTCCCATCAACCCTGACCTTGCCTCTCCAGGGATTTCGGAGCATTAAATGCGGTAAGTATGAATTTAATGAAGGTGAGCGAGGCTCTATAGCATTTGACGGAGTTGACAGGAGCTGCCCACGCCGTCTGTGCCTTTTCTGACATAATGGTCGGCCAGGGAACTCGCAGCACGCTAAGGGAGCTAAGTCTTTCGAGTGAATTATGTCACTAATTCACACCATCAATTGCCCCTTATCCATGCCTTTCAACTAAAAAAATCTCAATAGAGAAGATAAGTCCACAACCCAGAGTCTACATTAGCTCGAAGCTCTAACGGTTCGAGCTGTCCTTGGCGCGAGCTCTCGTCGAACTTCTTGGGTTGTCAATTTTGAAAGGTTGAATACTTGATCTCGAGAAAATCATTTATTTCCCACTACTTCTCTATTTAGAGCTTTTCATTTGGCAGTTACCTTTTTGGAGATGTCATGCCCACTAATTTCTTATTTCTTAGAGAACGTGCAAAAGTGTGGTAGTGGGTCTGTAAGTGGGTAGTTAAGGCTTGAATGGGAAGTTAACTTATCCAACACACCTTATATAAACCCCTCTTGCCTTAGTAGACTTTCCACATTATCTTTCTTAAACCCTAAGTACCTTAGAGCCCAGAAATCCCAAATCCTTTCCTCTTCTTACTAATCTGGCCTACAAACAACCTTCAGACCGCTCTTTCAGGAGATTTTTGAGTGTTCCTTTAAAGAATTTCATCGAATTTATTCCATATTTTTCTCTTTTCACTTTTCTAAACACTCTAGCTTTCCTCATGGACCATTTCACTGAGTACGGTCAAAACCTAGAAATTGAAACCCAGGGAGAGGTTGGTTCTTCCTCTAGCGTAGCCCAGGCTGTTGCCTCGAGTTCCCAAGCCCCTTCTCCTGTTAATGCCATTCGTATTCTTGACAACGATATAAAAGAGATCACCATTTGCCTTCCCCCTACAGTTAAGAACACTAGGACGGCCATCGGGGCGTACATTAAGTACCTGAGCTCTATGTCTGTTTTCTCCATCCCTTTTACATTCTCCACACCAGATATTCCAATATTGAGGAATAGGTATCAGATCCCCAATCGGATGAGAATCAGAGCTCCTGGTCCAAACGAGAGGGTTTGCTACTTCTTACCCAGAGAGGTGTGCTTTTATGAGACCGATTTCGAGCACAAGCTCCGTTTCCCAATAAATGACCATCTGAGGGAGCTCTTGGCCACCCTTGACCTCGTCCCAGTGCAAGTTTCGCCCTACAAATGGAGTTGTCTGATTGGATCCACTCTGATATTCTAAGCTATCTTTGCAAGAAGCCATGAGATCTCTATGGATGAGTTCATGTCCTTGTTCCAATGCAAAGGCAGAGGTGGCAGGAATAGGGGGATTTTCAGCTGTTCCTCTAGTCTGGGAGCATGAGCCAGGGTGTCCTAGTGTCGTTGACCTAAATACTTGGTTCACTGAGCCAAATTCTCTTTGTAAGTGTTCAACCATGCGTCGTTCTTCTTCCTTCTCTTTTGTGCTCAAGCTAACTATACGTTTTGTCCAGTTCCTTGCGGAAAGGAAAATTTCCGAGGAGGTCCATTAGGAGTAGATAAACGAGATCACAGCTATGAAGATGATGTGGCTTTTCGGTCTGGGTCTCAGGCCTACAAACATGGACTCAACCATTCAAACTATTCAGGACCTTGAGCTCAACAATCCCTTTGCAGTGCTCGAGAAGGTCCCCACATCTATTGTCTCGGCCAAGGTTT
The DNA here is from genome assembly GCA_021464415.1 of Lonicera japonica. Taxonomy (NCBI): domain Eukaryota; kingdom Viridiplantae; phylum Streptophyta; class Magnoliopsida; order Dipsacales; family Caprifoliaceae; genus Lonicera; species Lonicera japonica. The sequence goes on from CM038470.1 coordinate 55,599,940, forward strand.
CTAAAAAGGCATCCAAAGCCCCCACAACTGTCAAAGATCCAAAGGAGAGGAAGAGGACAGGGGGCTTGTAATACCCCGGGTTCCTTTTTCTGCTTTGACCTTCTCTTAAGCCCGGTATGGCTTAATCTCCGTTAGATAGAGAGCATTGGGTTTTGAGCCTTTTGTACTTAACCCGATAGTTCTAGTATGTCATCTTAGACATATTTAGTTTAAAGGAGCAATCGTTTCATTATCCGAGTGGTTCAGGTTAAAACCGAGGCAATAATCGCATATTTCGGCTTTTCGCGATTCGTTGATTTTTGGTCAACTTTGAAAGGCCATAACTTTTTCATCTAATGTCCAAAGGACTCTCCATTTGTGGCCACGTCTTCATTTCTTTTCCCTCTACAACTTTTGTGTTTGGGGCGAGTCGAGATTCAGTTATTTTGAGGTCCGTTTTGGGCTCCAAAAGTCATTTGCTGATGCATTGACTTCCACGATCGATCATGGAAATCCATGATCGATCATGGTCCTCCAGAGGAATTCTAGAGGGGTTCATGATCGATCATGGGGGATCATGGTTCACCTGAATGTCAGTTTTGAGAGTTTTTAACCCGTTTTTGAACCATTTATCACCCAACACTCCTCATTTTTGAGCCACACACATCCACCACTCTCTAGAGAGTTCTAAAGAGAGAGAGGGAGATTTTTGTCACTTCTTTATCCTCCTACAAGATTTGAGCTCCAAATCACTTCCTCCATCACTATTCAACATCTTTCTCACCTTCTTCCTCCATTAGAGCTTGCGTTGGAGCAAAGGCTTTGGCGGTACGGCTTCTATGCTTCATCAACTTGTGGATTCGGATTGTCTAAGGTGGGAACACTAGTACTAAGCCCTTGATTTCAAATTATTACTTGTTGAATTAGAGTTTTGAACTCAAATTGGGGATTTTCATCACAAGTACATATTATTTGCATCTTATGGGTTTTGGGTGAGGTGAACCTTAGATTAATGATGCATATGGATAGATTATCTCTTAGATATCATGTATCATCACTTATTACCATGTCGTGAGCCTTGTTCTCTCACCTACACATTGTATCCTCATTGTAACTAAGGAAATGAACTAGGCCAGAGAGGATTTCGGGTTTTATGCTTGAATCATGGTTGATTATGGATTGTATGGAATATATAAGCATGTATACGTATATAGTTGAGAGTATTGAACTTTATCCGTGTGTGTTGAACCAAGAACCCATTATGGCAGTGAGATATACCATAACATATGGGTTTAATGACTTGTGTGGAGCGTGCTAGGCAGTAGCAACGAGAATATGACCTCGATACTCTTTAAGAACGGATAGAACACACTTATTAAGGCATGGATTACCTTAGTTAAGAACATGAACAACTAGGTGATTTGTATTAATATACCGGTTAAGCGAGGGGCACACTGATCGATACTTGGCTTAATGACAAGCTAGAGAATTAACATAGAATGCTTATGGCCGTAGTTCGATACATATGATACATAATGAGATGTAATATATTGATAATGAATCAATCGACCAAATAATGAGAAATATAAGTTGCATGATATAAAGTTCCGGATAATTAGATCGATAATAATGATGATATGACAAATGATGAATGAACGATGATTATAATGATGATGATTGTGTGATTGTATATATATGTTGTTAGCCATACGTGTGATGGATGATTTCATGATTATATGTTGTTGAATGAGGAATCGATATATTCCTGTTGCTGCGATCACACGTATGGCCTAGATATGATGATTGACCGAGCACCGGGTAGCTTCTCGTGACTCGAAGATAGGCTGCCTATTGCCGCTCCTGGGTGAAATTCCCTAAACCGTGCACGGGGAAAGATTAAGTCGGTGACTCCGCCGGTGGTTGTGCTTGTCCACAAAGGAGAGCCCACTCTAGGTATCTTGCCGTTCAACTGGACTATGTGTCCTTGGTTAGATGAGTTTTTTCGGCAAGCGTAACAGGTCCTGTGTGCCACTACTTACCCATTTGGTGAATTCCCGGGAAGTAGTGGTCTACTAATGGTCATTACCCTGCTAGGGTATCGCCCGTTATAGTTCTTTCTAGAGTGTCGATATGGTTTGTATGAGGTGTTCTCCTCGTTAACTATTCGGGGTGTTGTCCCCGGGAAAGTGACCGTCGCGTGGGTTATTTCTGAATGACCTACTTGGAGAACTAAGTCCTTGAACCACTCTCCATTTGGAGGAGACATTTATAAGAGCTTTAGATCCATTCGGGACTCGCTAAATTTATTACTCTGGGGCTGGACTGACCGCGGGGTAAAACTGAGGCATTACTGGAGACATGATACGAGAGTTGTTGTGAGATTGTGATATTGCGGTTATTATTGTTGTATCGTATTATATCTCGTATTGATTTGTATATGTTGCCTCAGCTATGATGTAAATGATATAAAGACTTATGCGGATACATCTAGACAGAACAGGATACACGTAGATGATTGTCGAGCCTTTCATAATGTATTAATATATAAAGTGAAAAAAGATAATAATTATTGAACTTAAAAATGATATAGGCGTATATGAACTCGTAAGGATTACGGAATAGTGAGCCAGATCATAATGTATATAATATACCCATGATTGAAGGGAAATCGTAGCTAACGAGATAGCCTAGTGAAAGTACAACGTAATATAACAGTTTAGGCTAAAATCTTGGGGCGAAGCCTATTAGTTGGCCAAGTATAAGATCTATAATGTATTATAATTAAAGTGACAACAATGAATACTTGGCCTATAGTTACGACTTACAGAGTAACGCGCCGAAAATATTTATGTGCTTAGGAACCCAAGTGAAGGTCGTCAAGTTATAATACTTGGTAAGTCCAAGTGTCGAACCACAAGGATAGTCAGAAAGACGATGTGGTGATTACGAGTCCAAGGCTTTGTTTAAGAGAATTTGATTGGTTGATTTTAAAATCTTGCGATAAAAATTAAAGTGATGTATCAATTGATAAAAAAAGGCAAAGGCATTATAGAATTCATTTGCTTTGCAATGTTATGTAAAATTAATCTCATTCAAAATTCTCAATGCAATTCCTAAGCGATGAGTATCTTACACTTTTCTAAGCAAAATGGTGTGAAGCAAAAGCAACCTATTCCCATATAAATGCCATATAAAGAAAGGGTGTAAGTAAAACTCAACATAAATGTATCTCTCATTTTTATCTAGTAACAAAGGGTGTGATGCAAGTGCAACCCATTCCCATATAATGTCCAACCAAGATGCAAACTTGAGATACACCAAAAGAAAAGGCATAAAATTAAACTAGGCATTGAGAATTCATTGTTAGTTTCCCCTAGGCAATTGACTTGATTATTAAAATAGCCAACTAAAAAGTTTAGCTCAATAAATCATAACATTTCATTTGTCTAAGATTGGGAGGTCTAGGTGGAGATTAAATCATCCGGTTTAGACACATTTGATAAATACAAATTGAATCCTTAAGGTGATTAGTGTAGTTGATTATGGTATAAACTTAAGAGATCCTCCTTGGCAACACTCTGACTAAGAAAATATTGAGTCTCAAAATCACATAAAGTGTAGAAAGCACAAGAAGTGGGTTAATTTAATTAATCTAGGCTAAGATAAACGCGATAAACACAATCAAAAGAGCGTTAGCGACTACAAAATTACGCGTTTATCAACACCCGCCAACTAAACTCTTGCTAGTCCCTTAGCAAGCAAAATAGCTATGTATAATATCCGAAAATGCATTTAGCACATGCATTAAGCCTTTGAACTCCTAAGTTCCCCTAGAAGACGAGTTGTGTCCCGTGAGGGTTTACAGTGATGATACCCACAAACATCCTATGTTTGAACTCTAAGTAGTATAATGGAAGCATTTCCATGAATTGATTCAAGTGTTTGGCATTACTATTACAATTTTCGGAATGTTGGCATTTGAATGACGATCTCCATTGCTTACAATCTCCTTTAGAAACTAGCTCCACATTCCCATTTGAACACACTATGCATATGGATCTTTGACACAATCATTCTTAATCACAAATAGTTCTATTCATCAATAGTGGAAGAGAGAAATCTTTCAAAAACAAAAGCTCAAGAACTTTGTCAATTTTAAGCACTTTTCTTTATCTTTTACTTGGACTTTTTGCTAAATTAGCTCAAGGTGGTTTGCATCTCTATGGAGGGCAGCGGTCTCACTTTGTGATTTTGCATTCATAGCTTCTTATTTTTAAAATTTTTTTTTTAATTTTTTTAATGCACAAAGGAAGCTATTCACCCTTTTTCCATATGGTAACCTTTGCCTATCCTTAATATTATACAAAATGACTTATGAATTTAGTCAAGTGAAGCTTAAAGTCAATATTAAGTTTAAAAGTCATCCAAGTTTTCAAATTTTTTGTAAGTGCCATGCATGTGTCCCCTCTAAGGAGGATCTTTTCGAAAGAGCTTTTATTGCATTTAAACATTACTTCTCTCTACACAAGATGAAAATCACTCTATGTGATACCAAAGACTAACTCAAGCCACAACATTATGCATATTCATAGGAAACTACATGGCTCAAGGATCTAAATGAAGCAATGCCATAGAGATTATCACTCAACTACCTATCCGAATCAAGAATTTCATGCCAAAAACCATCAATTCAAGGATAATTCTAAAAAAAATGATCATCATTTTCAAACTTCGATAAGATGGTGAAATCGATCCTAGCATGGAGAAAATTAACATGAAAGAAAGCATGCTTGAAAATTTGAGATTTGAAAGTGTTCACTCCCCAACTTAAAGTTGGCATTGTCCTCAATGCTTTTGAAGACGACGACAAATGGGCGAATTCTTGGAAAATTACTTTCCAATTTCTCCAAAAAGAAGTTAGGATCAATTTCAAAACTACTATATATACAAAAATCTAAGAAAAACGGGTTAGCATTAGTCAAACATAACATGCAAAATTAAAGCTCAATCCATCACAAGTAGTTATATTTAGATAATCCAACAACCCAAAAAGAAAATAAAGCAAAATAAAAAATAAAATAAAATAAAAAATAAATAAATAAAAATGGAGTTTCAAAGTTATGAGGAGTGACCGTGCTTCTTCTTGGACTTGGATTGGTAGAGGATGATGCCATTGGAGCTTGGGACAAGTGGGTTTTGAAAATTTTGGTGGGTTTATGAAAAGCTCGAAATTGGGGATCTATGGGGTCAAAATTCAAGATTTGGGTGGATTTGGATGGAAATTAATGGATGAAAGTGAAGGTTATGTGCTTGAGATGATAAATGGGTAAAATGAGAAGCAAAAATTTGAATTTTAGTGATGATTTTGAATTTTAGTGATGATTTTTGAAGGTGGAGGCGGGGTGAAGAGTATGGATTTTTAGTGAGAGAAAGTGATGGGTTTGATGATTTTCGGGTAAAAATGGAGAGATTGATGGAGAGATTGATGGAAGATTTGAAGGATTTAATGGATGAATGATCTTTAATGGAGTGTTTGGTGGAGGTATTTTGGTGTTTGAGGAGGTGAAGAGAGGTATAATGGAGGTTGGGAGAAGATGAAGCTCGAAGGGGGAGAGAAAGGAACTTTTTGGACCCAAATTTTTTTTTTCTTTTTTTTTGTGTAGGAAAATTTCCTCTGATCGATCAGCCATCACCTCTAATCAATCAGCCATGCAGCAGTGGACACCAAATTTTTTTGAAAGTTTGATTTTTTGGCTTTTGGTCCATTCACTCTAATACCTCCAAGTTTGCTGTTTTTGCATTTTAGTCCCTGAACTTTTTCCAACGTGTGACGATCCTCCTAAAACTCTAGAAAATAAACAAAAATTATATACAAACATGACCTATGCTTATTAGGCGTAGGTCGGGTCTCTTAGAGGGGTGGACTCCTCTAGCGTTGGAATTCCCAAAAACGATTTCAATCTTTGCCCGTTAACTTTGAATTCGAAACCCGTTTTGGATCAACCACCGTCACAGCCCCAAATGGAAATACATGCTTGACAATGTAGGGGCCGGTCCAATGAGACTTTAATTTTTTGGGAAAAAGGTGGAGATGCGTATCATAAACAATGACTTTTTGACCAAATTTGAAATCTTTTCTTAAAATCGATTTATCATGAAATGTTTTTGCCCTTTCCTTGCTTACTTTTGAATTTTGATACGCTTCCCTCCTCAATTCCTCCAGCTCCTCAAGTTGCAACTTCCGGTTGCTTGACAATGGCTTGAGCTCCATTTGTCCCCCAAGCTTTGGTGTTGGATCGGATGTGCTCTCATTTTGCTTCTTTCGATCTTGAACTTTGTCATCAAGCAAAGAAAATACGTTCAAATACTCATCGAATTCATTGGAAGTTGTTAGATTGTCTTCCATTGAATTCGAATCGTAAGTATCATTGAAATGATCTTGGACTAATGACTCTATCATATTCACATGTTCACTTTCTTCATCAAAATTATTTTGTTGTTTGTTTAAAGAGAGCACATTTAGCTCAAGAGTCATGTTTCCAAAAATCAATTTAACAATTCCATTCTTGCAATTAATGATGGCATTAGATGTGGCAAGAAATGGTCTTCCTAAAATGACGGGAATTTCATTAGCGGGATTTGCTACCGGTTGCATATCAAGAACAATGAAATCAACGGGAAAGTAGAATTTATCAATTTGCAGTAAAACATCCTCTACTATCCCTCTTGGTATCTTAACGGATCGATCCGCTAATTGAATCGTCACTTTGGTGGGTTTCAACTCTCGTAACCCCAATTGTTTGTACACCGAAAAAGGAAGTACATTGATACTAGCTCCCAAATCAAGTAAGGCATTTTTTATATGACAATTTCCAATTAAACATGAAATTGTTGGGCAACCGGGATCTTTAAATTTTGGAATGTGAGTGCCTTGTATGATTGAGCTCACTTGCTCCGTCATAAATGCCTTTTTCTTAACATTCAACCTTTTTTTGGTGGTACACAAATCCTTGAGAAATTTAGCATATGAAGGTATTTGCTTGACCGCATCAAGTAAAGGAATGTTGATCTTGACTTGCCTAAACACATCAAGAATTTCGGCATTTCGGGTTTCCTTGAAAGGTTGAGATAACCTCTCCGGAAAAGGAATTTTGACACTATTCTTGATTTTCTCCAAATCCTCTTTTCAACTCTCTCTTCTTCCCTCATTCTCTCTTTTAGGGTGATCTCCTCAACTTGACTTGACTTGGCTATGTCCGCCGGCTTTTTGGCCTTAGGAACTATAGTTTTGTCAATCTCTTTCCCACTCCTAAGGACGGTGATGGATTTCAACTCCTCAACATGTTCACTTGACTCACCCTCATTGATCAATAAAGCTTGGCCTCGAAGGTTAGCTAAGGGTTGAAATGGAAATTTCCCTTTTTCTTGAATGGACAATGCGGTTGTGAGTTTGGACATTTGGGTTTTCAAATCACTAACCTCTCTATTGGTCTTATCTATAAATTGCCGCAAAAGAGACTCCAAATTTGAATTTGGGTTTGGGTTAGTTTGGCCAAAAGAGTTGTTTTGGGGTGGAGGTGGTCTTTGTTGGTAGGAATTTGAAGTTGCATTCGAATTTTGATGAGCATTTTGGTTTCCCCCCCACCCCAACTAAAGTTAGGATGATTTCTCCACCCTTCATTGTACCTTTGAGCAAATGGGTCATTGTGTGGCCTAGAATATGAGTTCATAGCACTGACTTGTGACGGACTTTGAAGGACCTCTTTGAAGGCCGGAATTGTGTGACACTCCTCCGTGGAATGTCCCACCTTCTCACAAATGACACAAACGATGCTAGTACCTACACTACCTTCTCTCATTTTACTAGACTCTATGGCTTCGACTTTCTTTGACAATTGAATAAATTTCAACTCAATGTCATCACCTTTGGACAATTGGTACAAACCCCCTCTCTCGGAAACTTTACCCTTAACCTCATCCGTGTAGGTGTTCCAACTTTGGTCACCTTCGGCTATTTCATCAAAGTACAACAAAGCTTCTTCCGGACTTTTGCTCAAAAAATTTCCATTACACATCGTTTCCACAAACGTGCGCATGGCGGGAGTGAGTGATTTGTAAAAATAGCTAACAATACTCCATGTCTCATGTCCATGATGAGGGCAAGAATTCAAAAATTCTTTGTATCTTTCCCAACACTTGTAAAAACTTTCATTTTCTTTAGGAGAAAAATTTGAAATTTGCCTTCTCAAAGCATTGGTTCGATGAACGGGAAATAATTTCTTTAAAAATTCGGTTTGTAATTCTTGCCAAGTTCGAATGGAATTGGGACGTAGAAAATTTAGCCATATTTTTCCTTTGTCCTTTAAAGAGAATGGAAAAAGTTTTAACCTCATTACTTCCTCATTTGTGTTAGCTTCTCTAAAAGTAGAGCAAACTTCCTCAAAATCTTTTAAATGCAAGTAAGGGTTTTCAGAATCCATACCATGAAATGATGGTATATGTTGCAACATGCCCGGTTTGAGAGTAAATGTTTCAGCTTGACCCGCGGGAATGACAATACAAGAGTTTGAAGTGCCTCTAGAAGGTTGAAGATAATCTCGCATGGTGCGGACCGGACGATTGTGATCATTGTTCTCTCCGACATTTGACTCATTGTCTTCATTATCCATCTCGGATGGAGTGGGTGGAGGAGAATGATGCCTAGGTGGTGGTTGGCCTCTTGGTGGACTTATGCGAAGATCAATGTACAAGTCCCCGAGCATAAGCCCGGGAATGTGATCTTAAAGAAAATTTCCACCTATAAAAGAAGAAAATAATAAGCGAGAAAAACTTATTCACAAAGGGAGATGAAATACTTACAAAGCGAATTTTTGTACAAAACTCGTAATCCGTCTTTTGCCGTATCCCCGGCAACGGCGCCAAAATTTAACGCGCCGAAAATATTTCCGTGCTTAGGAACCCAAGTGTAGGTCGTCAAGTTATAATACTTGGTAAGTCCAAGTGTCAAACCACAAGGATAGTCGGAAAGACGATGTGGTGATTACGAGTCCAAGGCTTTGTTCAAGAGAATTTGATTGGTTGATTTTAGTTGTTGATTTTAAAATCTTGCGATAAAAATTAAAGTGATGTATCAATTCATAAGAAAAGGCTAAGGCATTATAGAATTCATTTGCTTTGCAATGTTAAGTAAAATTAATCTCATTCAAAATTCTCAATGCAATTCCTAAGCGATGAGTATCTTACACTTTTCTAAGCAAAATGGTGTGAAGCAAAAGCAACCCATTCCCATATAAATGCCATATGAAGAAAGGGTGTAAGCAAAACTCAACACAAATGTATCTCTCATTTTTATCTTGTAACAAAGGGTGTGATGCAAGTGCAACCCATTCCCATATAATGTCCAACCAAGATGCAAACTTAAGATACACCAAAAGAAAAGGCATAAAATTAAACTAGGCATTGAGAATTCATTGTTAGTTTCCCCTAGGCAATTGACTTGATTATGAAAATGGCCAACTAAAAAGTTTAGCTCAATAAATCATAACATTTCATTTGTCTAAGATTGGGAGGTTTAGGTGGAGATTAAATCATCCGGTTTAGACACATTTGATAAATACAAATTGAATCCTTAAGGTGATTAGTGTAGTTGATTATGGCATAAACTTAAGAGACCCTCCTTGGCAACACTCTGACTAAGAAAATATTGAGTCTCAAAATCACATAAAGTGTAGAAAGCACTCAACATATCATTAAAGCATTCAAGGATTGGAATCTCAAATTTATGGTATTTCTATTAATATTCAAAGACTAAACATGCTTGGCAATGTAAAGTATCTCAATCATAGAAGGAATGGACATAGGCTAATAAGAAATACACAAATGTATCATCTCCTCATTAATGCTTGAGATCTATGTATACAAGGCATACAAAGTCTAATCACCTTATGAGGATTATCTTACTAGCTTATGAATGGTTGATTGAATGGAGAAGATGAAGGATTCAACAAGTATTTAACAATACTAACAATGGAATGAGAAACAACTGACATAATTAATGCAATGCAAACTTCATCTTCTAGCCTTAGCAATGAAACTACTCCATGATAGTTGTATGAACAAAAACCATTAAAGGGATTTCCATTTATCTCAAGAGTTTCTCTAACTAGATTTCTTACAAGTGATAGATAGATAGAAAGTGCAGGAAAATAATACTTATATTACTTGAATCTAGATATAGAAAATTACCTCCTTTACATGAGGGACAAAGAGCAATTAAATAGTGGGAGAGCAATGCCCAAAAATGGGTATTCTAGTACACTTTTCTAAAGATCCAAAGGAAAAACACCTGATCCTATCTAAAAATAGAAACTCCAGCTTTTTTTGGTGAGTTTCAATGCATCAAAATGAGAGAAAAGCTGGTTTTGGGGACTGTACTGTGCAATCTGGAAGGTCTCTGATCAATCAGAGCATCCTCTGATCGATCAGAGGGGAGATTTTGCACTAAAAGGTGGCCTCTAATCAATCAGAGGCTCCTCTGATTGATCAGAGGACTGCTTCGGGAGACTTGATTCTTCTCTTTTGGCATATATCTCTCTTGTACACTTCCCAAAGCTCCCCAACTTGCTTCCAAAATCTATGGGCATAATCAAGACATTAGAAAAGGCTACTTTGAGCCATGTTAAAGCAATTCTTGATATTTTGAGTGTGTGCACAAAAAGTGGGTTAATTTAATTAATCTAGGCTAAGATAAACGCGATAAACACAATCAAAAGAGCGTTAGCAACTACAAAATTATGCGTTTATCACTGAGTAAGGACTGGATAGTATAGAAGAGTGTGGAGTTACACTTGAGAGTGGATAGTCCGTAGTATATCGAACCTTAGGACGCTAGAGTTTGATACGAGGCAACTTTGGACTAGAGATCTCCTCGAGTTTTGGAAATTCCTTGGAGTTTATCTTATGGTTCGTTAAAGGAGAGATCGGGTTATTGGGCAAATGGCTTCCGAGTAACTAGGATAGAAGTCTTAGTGGGGTTGAATGCACTCGGGTTTGCATTGCATTGCATTGCACGTTTTCAAACTATTACGTCAAAGCAAAGTATTTTCTCACTACAAGAAAAAAGGCTATTTGTGACGAAATTTTTTGTAACGGCACAAAAACCGCTACTAAAGGCATATATTTGTCACGGGTTTTGATCTCGTCACAAATAAAATTATTTGTCACGGCTAGAAACGTTTCTGTTACAAATAATTACTTATTTACGACGGGTGAGCATAAAACCGCTACAATAACCTCATTTGTGACGACTTAGCAGGTCGTTACTAAAAATATATAATATTAAGCAAAAACACGATATCGTTTCATTTGAATAATATTAGACGTCGTAAAATTGGACACAACACGGTAACAAGACATAAATCGATACGAAATTATAAGTTAATGGAACAAACTTTATCGGGTTCGAGTCACTATTAGGTGAACACACACGATAAGACACAGTTAATAACGAATCGTGTCTAATCAAACATGTTCGATCCGTTAAGAACATAATCGATTATATCTGTTACCTATCAGACTCATTAGGACTCGTTAAGAACTCATTTAAAAAATATTTATGTTGTTTTCGGGATAATCATGTTAGATTATTATGTTTACCTGGGCTAACCAATTAGCTTAATAGGTGAAATGGGTCGTGTGTTGTGTTATCGAATAAGTTGGTAATGAATTTTGTGAGTGATTGATTTTTCCACTTGGTGAAGTCAGACACAGCATGATGATACGGCAAAAATCGACACACAATTATAAGTTTATGGTAACTTTATTGGGTTCAGGTCAGTATCGGATAGATATAATAATATATAGTTAATAACAAATCATATTAAGTCTACTAGTCAACTCGTTCAATTCGTTAAGAAAAAGATCCGTTTGACCCGCTTGACCCGCTAAGACCCGTGAAGAGCCATTAAACCCACTAAGACCCGTTAAGAGCAATTAGACTCGTTAAGACCTGTTAATAACCGATTTAAAGCATATTTATATTGTTTTCGAATTAATTGTGTTGAATTATTTAATTTACTAAGACTAACCCCAATTATCTTAAAAAGTAAAATGGGTCGTGTCATGTTACTGATAAAGTAACAACACGACTACGTGTATGAATTTTTCACCTATTATAATAACGGGTCATATACATATTTAGTAATTTTTCACCTAAACCCAATACCATACTCAACCCATTGTAGGTCTAAAAAAATATTTACAAAAGAAAACACTACCCATTACAGGTGTAAATCAAAAATAAAAAATAAAAAATTCCATTGTAGGTCCAGATAATATTGACAAAATAAAAAATAAAAAATAAAAAATAACCCAATGCAGGTCTAAATAACATTCAAAAAAAAAGAAAAAAAAAAGTTGCGTCTATATAGTTCCCACTGAGCCCGGATTTGGCTCATCCTGTTTTCTAGCAGTTTTGCAGGCATAGCATCTCGGATGGGTATGATGTACGTGTATAAAGGCCTCTGATGTCCAAAGTCTGCGTCTAGTCCTTCTTCAGGAATGGACTATATTGTATAGTCGTTTTGATTTTCCTTTTGATTGTAAACGGACTATGATTTGATAAACAATTTGTATTATAAATTTGTATAAATGGTTTTATATATGTGGAGTTGATTCAAGTATGGTTTGATGTGATTCCATTTGTATGAAAAATGATTTTAAATGTTACAGAATGGTTCATTGGTGAAATAAACTCCACATGCCGTGATTTTGTAAAATGAGCCTTTAAACAAGATTCTGTTTTATTTAAGAAAAGTTTTTAAAAGTCGTGATTTTTATATTTTAAACCTACCATCACGCATGGCATCCGTGATTAACGGGTCCCGGAGGTGAAAATCTCAGAATGGGATTCGGGGCGTCATAGGGCTTCAAAAAAGAAAATCAAAATAGTCAACAGATAGTTCTACCAATACTACCCCTATGAGCATCCTCCCTATACACCAAGTCCTTCTTCTGCCTCTTTCTAGTAAGATTTCTCCCCTTTACGAAACTGTTCTTAGTTTATTCAAATTTCTTTCCCTTACTGATAGCTGACATTCTTCTTATATTTATTGTAGATAAGCCCCTATTGATCAACCCAGATAAAGCTCCCAGGAGGAAGAGAACCCTCCAGAGGAGCTCTTAACCCTCTAAGAGGCCCAAGACGAGCAGTGAATCCATCCCCTTCCTCCTCCTCCACCTCAATTGTCGATCGTAGATTAAGGTACTGAAGAGGAGATGGTCATCATCTTATACCTTGAGCTAATGGCAGGTCCTCTAACAAATCTTATGCCTCTTAATTTATAAGAGGTAGTGTTGGAAAGGGTTGAGGAGTTCCATAATGAAGACGCCACACTCAGCTCCCCCAGAAGGGCCTTGTTGGTCGGAAAACAACCCTAGAGGGGGGTGAATAGGGTTTTTGAAACTTAATGCGGATTTTAAAAACTTTTCGAAAATGTTTAAGTAATACAATTTACTAAACAAATTTATCAAGGAATGCAATCAAATAAACAATCAAGCAAATAAACAATCTCAAGCAAACAATAATATAGCAAGTAAATAAAGAGATTGAGTAAGAAAGATTGAACCGATTTGAAGTCCAAGGCTTTTTGTCCACACGGTTTTGGTTTACCAAACCATAATCCGCGCTCGGTTAGTTCCCCGAGAATTTCCACTAAAATCAATCTCCTTCCGGGTGAAGATCAAACCTCTACAAGTGGAATTCTTCTCACTACACTCTTTACGAATATTGCTTGACCACAATATTCCCACAAGAATCTCTCTCTTGCTAACCTTGTGAAATTTACCTTTCACAATATCTAAACAAGAATTTACCTTTTTGTTTTTTCTATGAGATTTACCTCTCACAATTGAATACAAAATTGTTTGGTGATTCCCACCAATTTACAATAACTCTCTCAAGTGTGTATAGAATACAATTTGAAGCTCACACTAGAGTTATCCTATTTGATCAAGATGATATAGCTCAAATGATAATGATTGATCAAAAATAATTTCTTGAATCTTTGAATAATGAAGATAGATGAAGAATAGAGTATATGAATGATTCAAGGTGTTTAGAATGAGTCTTGGAAGTCATATTTATAGTCCCAAAAGTGATATAGCCGTTTGTGGTGGAGATATAAATTAATGGGGCAAAAATGCACTTTTAAAAAGGTTCCAACGGCTATTTTTGGCCATGTAGTCGACTCCCTAGTGACCCATGTAGTCTACTACATGGTGTAGTCGACTACCCCATTAACCATGTAGTCGACTACATGGTTCTGGAGAAGGATTGCTGCAGACGGCAAAATTTACGAATTGTTTTGATCATATCTCATTATTCAGCCGTTGGATCATTATGAAATTTTGGATATAAGTACTATAATGTGTTAACTAACTTCTGTACAAATTTCATAATGATCGGAGTCCGGGAAGGCCTCCAACAAACCGTTAGATCAAAACTGCGCAAAAATGGAGCGAGTCTAGAAAGGGAAAAATAAACTTTTTTGCAATTAAGTTCCAAAATCAATTTTCCTTTGAGCAAGTCATGCTATTCTTGATTTTCCAAATAAGAAATCTATAATCTTATATCAAGAACATGTTAAATTACACATGATTGATTTATTGTTATTATCAAAATAAGATTAAGACCTTCAAGGTCAACAGGCCTCATCCTCCATAGCTACGTACAAGTAGGTGGTGTCTGTGAATAAGGAAATACACGAGATCGACCCTGTCATGGCCCACCAATAGTCCGTCTTCGGAGGTGCGATTAGCTCTACCGCCTTCAGAACCGATGGAGACGGTTCTAGGTTCTTCATACCTGGGTTAACCCTACCCCCTCTGGGTGAAGGCATGCTCCAAAATGCTAGGGAGGGGGGTACAACTAAGGTAGCTAATAAGTTCGTCTTCTATATAAGTCAAGTAATTCGCCTCTATATTGCCCTTCTCTTTTTTACATGTTCCTTCCCTCTCATTTGAGCTCTAACAGTAACAATAGTTCTCGATCTTCATGCCATCTCCCTCTTCTATTAAACTCTTCATGTGGCCAAGGAAGGCACTGACCATTGGCCTCTCACCACTACATTGGAGAAATCCCAGAAAGATCTCAGTGAGTTATTGCGAGCTGATGGTCATGGAGCCGTGGTCCGAGCTGAGAAGGCTGAGTGAGAGTCTGCCAGTCTAAGGGCATCATGCAGTTCAAGTGTAAAGGGAGGGAGGAAGCACTGAAGTTGGTTGAGATCGAACGTGAAGGAAAGGAGAAGGCCAGTAACGCCCTTAAAGAGCTCCAAATTTCTGACATGGGGAAGGAAATATAGGATCTCAAGAGCTCTATTCCTGCCCTTAAGCTGTATAGAACTTCTATGCTCAAGAAAGACCACTCGCTAAGATCAGTGATGTGTACACGGCGGGTTTCTTTAAATGTCAAGAGCTCGCTCTCTAACAGCCTGATAATCTTAAGGATATCGAGATCCCAACTGATATGGGTATCACTCCAGATCTTAAGGCCAGAATCTTGGAGAAGTGATAAGATGTTCTAGCTATTCTCTAGTTGATCAGAGAAGAAGAACCTGATTTACTAGAGAAGTGGAAGACTGGCAAACCCTTTCCCTCTGAGGATGGAGCTAATGGTGATGATGCAGGAGGAGCTCCGTAGGCTTAGTAGTTACAATTTTAGGATTTCCTATTTTCTTTACTTTTCTTTGTAATAGAAAGTCTATGACCTTTGTACTCACTCCCCCTTTTTAATGAAATAAAGAAGTTTGCTTTAAAATTTCTCTGTATTATTTTGCTTTAATTCTTGTCTTTTCCTTTTGTCTAAGTTGTTATGTCAGATGTAATGAGCTCAGTTGATACTCTAATGCCCCCACAACATAAAAAAAAATAAGACAATCTAAAGCATGATAAACAATTTTGACTCAAAGGAGGTCTTTACCAAATTCACAGAAGGTCGATGACCTGTTTGAGCTCGTTGAAATGGTTATTATTAGGTCTCTCAGTATAAGTGGAATTCTTATTACTTTGGTTAAGTCTAAAAGAGTCATGCCCCCCAGACTTTAAGCAAAGTTTACTAAGAATTATCAGATGTCAATTGGACTCCTGTTAACACCTCATTTTGCGACCCCCGCAAGAATCCCAAACTCTAGGAAAATAAGCACGCATGCATGCATGAGCATTCTTATATGCATACAGTGACGCCCTGAATCCCGTGAAGAGGTCTAGGCCTCTGGGACCAGGTTAATCATGGTGCCGTATGCGATGGTGGGTTCGAAGTTTCTAATTTAAAACTTATATAATATAAGTTATTATGAAAAGCCTCATTTTTGGAAAATTTCTTCATGTGGAGTTGGTAAGTTTAATAAATCCAACCTATAAATAATAAAAGAAAGTTTAACTAGAAACAAAACTCCACACCTTTAGAGTCAATAATCATTAAGCAATCCCTCCAACGAGGTCCCAATAATTATTTAAAAAGCTTTACATCTCTTATGAATAAACTCGGATAAAATGAAGTTACATAATTTGTACAAATTACTATATATACGAGCTAATTCGTCTACGGACGACTATTTGTAGTCTCAGGTCATCAGAGGTTTCTAATCACATACTCACGCGGCCCCAAGGAAGTACCTGGAAGATTGTTTGGAAATGGGAGTGAGCCAAACACGGGCTCAGTGGGAACTATAGGAGTTTGAATAAGAAAACACACATTGAAAAGCACAAGCGACATGAGATAATGAAAGTAATTTGAATAATGTATATATATACTTATACTATTTTTATATATATATACACATAGATATAGGTAGTACTTTTGTCAAAATAACTAGAAAAGTATGATATATTAATGCACTCCAAATGATGTCCCATCCCCGAAAATACAACAAGATGTGTATCACCAAGATATAATTAAAATAGTAGTATCCAGCAAAAGTCTAGTTGTAAAACACACGTAGGCACTAATCTATTAATTACAATCACATATTCTTCTATTTCGTATTGAACATCTAGGAGTTACTCTACTGTGCATAGTGATTGTGATCTAAGCCCCCAAGGCTAGGGTACGCAGCCCCCAAGGCTAGGTCCCCCTGTGGACCACCTAGATGGCGTAGGATATACCGCCTCGTGTGGCCCCCTTATGGACCATATAGTATGCCGCTCTGAAAGCGAGATCCCTCTACACGGATCAAGGTATGAAATCGCCAAGGCTCGGTCCACCCCATGGACCATTAGTGCCTTACGAAACCAAGAAATTAATAGAAAGTATTCTCCCAAAGAAAATACTTATTCATAGTACACACACATGTACACACGCATATATATATATATATATTCATATCACCTGATTCGTACACATATATATACATCTGATGATTTGTATCAAACATACACGTGCCATTTAAGAAATTAATACCCTTCATATGATTATATCTATGAAATGAAGAACTTTAATAAGTGGACTAATGATCCATTCGTAATAAACCTTTGGTTTGATAAAATATCAATCATGGAGAAATTTGTCCATTCAATATCAGATGTATCTCATGGATATAATAACGTCATAACTTTTGGTAGTGATATCATATATATGCATACATGTGTATATATATATATATATATCAAACCCCTCCCCATTTATTAAATGTATAGCTACGTTAGAAGACAAGATTATTACCAAAAAAGTGGGTCTTCACCAAAGTCATGATGTTAAAGTATCAATGGCATATGTATATTATCTACATCAAGCAATCCTAACATATGTATAATTCCATCTGATTTACTAAGCATATATATACATATATCCATTGCTTTTTATAGTTGTATGTTTATGAAGTAATTCCCTTAACAACTAAAACCATGTATCCAAGCAAATACACTTGTAATTTACTTAGTACTAGGCGCAAATCTTATAAGTATCCTCTTTTGCAAATCATAATAATAAGTATATAGTCCCAAACTAAGTATACGCACATACACGCTAATGGGTATTGGCTAAAACTTATATTCAATTAGTATATAATGAGATTTCTTCATAATAAGGTGAAATCGTGATGAACAAACATATAATCCAAGTAAAATAACAACAAATTACAACCATATACCCCATGTACGTGTACATCAACTATCTTAAAGGCAGATCCCCCAATTTACTTTGAAAATGAAGATATAACACGTAAGAGTGGAAATTGAGTTTGGATAGTAGTACTCCCAAATTGGAGCTTGGAGCCCTAGCCATGGAGCATGAAGGATATGATGGAGAAGATGAAAAAGGTGATGATGATTTGAAGATGATTTTGTTAAATCAAGCTTAGGAGTGATCAAACCCTCACAAAAGCTCACAAAATTTCCCCTCAATGGACATCTCTGAGCTCTCAAAGTGGGTGTAAGTGTTTGGGACAAAATGTGCTTTGTTTTACCAATTTATTATGCTCAAGAGTCCTTCAGTCGACTGATGTATCCCATTAGTTGACTGATGGGAGTAATCTGGGCCACTATTAGTATTTTGGCCATAATTTCTTCTACGAACTCTGATTTAGGTGATCTTTATATCCACGAAAAGCTGATTCAAAGCTCTATAATTTCTCAGAGGAAGTATACGCAAATTCTGGATAGATAATTCCCAAAAATTTATCGAAGAAAGCACTCTGCAGAAGCGCTTTCTAGCAAAATAATATTTCCAACCCATTCTCCAATACAAACTCGATCACAAATATGCAATCTAGCAAAATTATCTGCAATAACCACTGGCTACAAATATTATCAAAGAAATCTTTGTTGGGTTTTTGCTCAGCAGAAGTGTGATACAAAATATATTTTCTTTAATTATATTTTTCACTAGAAAAAAACAATTACAATTTTTTTCACTCAACACTATTACACTTTTTCTCTTACACTTTATTTTTCTTCACTCTGTTTTTCACTTTTCACTCTCTTACAATTTCGTTCTTACTCTCATAAATCACACATTGCTTACTAGTACATCTATTTATAGTGTATTAGAGAATATTCTAGGCTCATAGATATTTTTATGTACTCTAGATTTTTCCATGAACTTCAAACTCTTTTAAGTAAAAGATAATTCCTAAAGAGCATTCTAGAATCCATCTTCCTATTACATGATATTTGCTAGATTTTTATTGCATATTCTAGATAGAATATTCTAGAGATAATTCATTAATTCTAGAATATTACACAATCTAGAATTTTCAAATTTACTTTTTAACAATCTCGACAGTGTAAACGTATTCCAATTGAAGGGATTAGTTTTGAATTTGTGCAATCCTAAGCTCACTGTATTTATTTCCTATAAATAGAACAATTATCATAGGCTTTTAAAAATTGTATTTTTTTGTAGCTAGATTAAAGAATATATTTGAGAGATAATAATGAGCGCTCGAATTTGTGGGGTTTACTTTGCGATTGTACTCGAAATTGATTTTCATCAATAATAGCCATCACCCGGTTGATTAGTTTCGGTTTTGCTAATACGACCTAGCTAATTGCTTACGTGCTTGGTTGGTTGTTTTCTTATTTAATCTCTTATTTTTCGCATTGCTTAAATATTAGTCGTGCTTGCTTATTTAATTATTGTACGCATAATTGTTCGATTGGTTCTACACTTGTACTAAGGTTTGTTCTAACATCATCCTAGTACAATAATAAATCTGCTAGTAAACACAATCTCAAGCTAAATAATGTGATACAATTATGGAAAATAAATTAAATTTTAAAGGGTAAATCTAAATTTTGTTAGCATGCCTATATACTTGGCAAGCCTAGTTATATATACATGTGCAAACAAGTAGAAAAAGTTTTTTCTTCAAATATATATTTTATATGCTCTAGATCAATTTTGGGTGAATTTTGTTAAGGATTTCACCTTATTCTGAAGACACGAATTACAAGGAATGAATATAAACTACTTAATGGTGTGTTTGAACGACAAAAAAAAATGAAAGAAAAAGTTGATAGAAATCAGTTTTCATGCACCATTTTGTGAGTTTGGTTTGCTGGCAAGAAAAACTTGTTAAATCTTGTTGACTCTAAATAACCCTGAACCCTATGATCGTTTATGTCGTACCACCAAGAATTAAAAGATTAATATGTGGAAGCCTACTTGAATCCGCAGCGTGTGTTTGTAGCCGAGTTGTTGGCCTTCCAGATCTACATGTATTTCTTTAGAGAATCCTTTAAGTGTTCTCGATGCTCTCTGTCATGATGGAGGCTCAACAGGGACAAGATACGTACGTGTGATCTGGGGACTATAACCACAATATATATAAATAGTAAGCCCTACTATCTATTTAGTATTTCTATTTTAGCCCATCATAAAAATAGAATTACTCTTAAGTATTTACACATTAAAGCCCACACCCTATTAGATACATTTAAGCACAAATGTCTTAAACATTATGTGATCACTTTTAAAATGGGGTTGACCATTTGACAGTTCACAACACATAATTGTTTCACATATAAGCTCAATGTTGGATTAAGGATCCAAAAATCTCCCATTTGTGCTATATGTGTAACCTTATAATTATGCATTATAAATTGAGCTCATCTTTGCTGTCATTATTGAAATGTATTTGTATACAATCTAGTCCATCAATCATATCAACATAGGATCAAAGCGGCCTTTGTTCACCTGACATAACTCGACCCATCAATAGTCACACATGTCAATATAACTGAATGCCATGGATCATGATGTGGATGTGTAGCCTGGAAATTACATGCAATGAGTTCTTAACATGCCTATTTCCAACTGGTCCTCCTAAAGCCTATGTGAGATCAAACCATATCCAAAATAATAGTGTAAATGAAGCAAAACTTTATTTTTGTAGAAAATAACTTTAAAATATTCTCAAACTGAAATAACCAAATATGTCTATATCATAAAAACACTAAAAATTACAAACTCCTACTAAAACTGAATATCCTGAAAATACATGACACCAATACGAGCAGTGTGCTCATAAAACACTTTGGGTTGTAATCTCTTAATAAGCGAATCTGCAACCATGGAGTTTGTACCAATGTGTTCTATAGACACCTGTCCACTCTGAACTCTTTCCTTGAAAACTAGAAACTTGATATCTATATACTTAGATTTCGTCGAGCTCCTGTTGTTCATGGAATATAGAACTGTTGATTTATCGTCATAAAAAACTTGAGTGGTCTTTTAACACTATCCATTATTCTCAGTCCCATGGAAAACTTCTATAGCCATATTTCGTGGTTTGATGCCTCATAACATGTTATGAACTCTATCGCCATGGTAGAAGAGGTTATAAAAGATTGTTTAGAACTTTTCCAGGAAATAGTCCCCCCTCACCCCAGCCAACAGAAAAATATAACCCGACGTCGATTTCATACTATCTTGGCATCCAACAAAATCGGAGTCAGTATACCCAACGATCTCAAGCTGATTTGTCCTTCGATATGTGAGCATGTAGTCTTTTGTTCTCTGTAAGTAACGCAAAACCCGTTTTATTGCTTTCTAATGGTCTATTCCTGGATTGCTTAAGTATTTGCCTAGCATCCAAACAATGTACGCAATATCCGAACGTATACATACATGAGCATACATTAGACTTCCCACTACTAATGTGTAAGGAATTTTGTACATTTTCTTTTCCTCAAAATCATTCTTGGGGCACTAATTGAGACTAAACGTATTTCCTTTAGCCACTGGGGTTTCACCTGGTTTACAATCTTGCATGGTGTATCTCTTGAGAACCTTTTCGATATACCCCTTTTGTGATAATCCTAAAGTACCCCAAGATAGCTCACGGTGTATTTGTATGCCTAACACAAAAGATGCATCACCAAGGTCTTTCATCTTAAAATTCTTAGTCATAAATTGGTTTTGTGAAATATGCCTATATCGTTGCTGGAAAGCAAAATGTTGTCGACATATAAAACTAGAAAAATATACGTACTCCCACAAAACTTATGGTATATACAATCATCGACTAAATTCATCTTAAGACCAAATGAGATGATTAATTGATGAAACTTGAAATACCAATGTCGAGATGCTTGCTTGAGCCCAAAGATGGATTTCTTAAGTGTGCAAACCATATTCTTTAGTCTCCCACCACAAATTTTTTTTTGTTGCACCATATAGATCGTCTCATAAATGTTACCTTTAAGAAACGCCGTCTTTACATCCATCTGATGTAACTCAAGATCGAAATGAGCCATCAAAGCCATTATAATCCTAAAAGAATCTTTCGAGGACACCGGAGATAAAGTTTCTTTATAGTCGATGTCTTCCTTTTGTCCCTTTGCAACAAGCTGGGCTTTGTACCTCTCCACATCACCTTTTGAATCCCACTTGGTCTTAAATATCTATTTACAATCAATGTGTACCTTCTGGCAATGGGACAAGATCTCATACCTCATTGTCCTTCATGGACTTAATCTCCTCATTTATGGCATCTGTTGGTCGGATAATGACCCTAGAGGGGGTGAATAGGGTTTTAAAAATTTAATGCGGAATTAAAATGTTTTTAAAATATTAAAGCAAAGCAACTTAGCTAAGCAACAATATTAAGAAAAGAATAAACTTCAAGTAATCAATCCCATGATAAGCAAATAAGCAATCTCAAAATACAAGTAATAATATAGCAATAAAAAGAGAGCTTGAGTTTAGAAAGATTAAACCGATTTGAAGCTCGAGACTTTTTATCCTCACGGTTCAGTTTCCTAAATCATACGTCCGCGCTCGGTTAGTTCCCCGAGAATTTTCACTATTCAATCTTCTTCGGGTGAAGATCAAACCTCAATACAAATGTTGTTATGCACACAACACTCACAATGTAGCTATCCTCACTACACTTCTCACAAGATATGATCTCTTGCTCTACAAAGAGACAAACTCTCTTTTAAAATGAATAATGAATTGTTTGTGGTGACAGACACCAATACAATAACTCTCAAGTGTATTTGAAGATTACAAATGAAGCTCACACTAGAGTTATCAAGATTGATGAAAAAATATATAGCTCAAAAGATGAAAGATTGATCAAAATGTGTTCTTGAATCTTTGTATATTTGAATATATGAATAATAGAGTATTAGAATGATTCAAGGTGTTTTAAAACATTTCTAGGACCTCATATATATAGCTTTCAAAACCATGTGGCCATTGGGGATGATTAAGAAAGGTTTTGGGTCAAAGGTATACATTTTCAAACTTTCCAACACCTAGTTTTGACAAAAAATTCAAATTTCTTTTGATAATTTCTCCAAATTTGGCCGTTGGATCATGCTCAAATTTTAGTCAAAAGTGTTAAGAGATGTTGTCTAACTACTGTAAACATTTCAAAATGATCGGAGTTCAGGAAGGCCCTCATCTTACCGTTAGATCAAAACTGTGCGAAAATTGAGCGAATTTTAAATGTAAAATAAAAATATTTTTGCAATTTAACAATTTAGTTCCAAATACAATTCTAAAGATTTGTGGACCTTAAAGATATATTTCTAAGATACCTATTTTTATTAGAACTTAAAATATGATCATTTAAAATTAATATGAATTTATTTTGAAACTCGGTCTTTGTAAAATGATGTTTTTAAAATAAATTAAATTTCAAGTTTATTTGAATCAATCTTTAAAAGATGCATGAATACGTTTGAGCTATAAGGATTTGATAAATAAAGTAACTTTACATAAATCTTAAGCACTAACTCAATTAGAATTAACGAATCTTCGAATGCTTTGATTTGTTTCTTCGGATTGATTTTCATTTGAAGCTTTTTTCTTGAACCTTTTCATATACTATTTTGATTATTTGTGCTTCATGATTTGCATTGAGAGATTTGATTTTCCTTATCTTGTCCAATGATCGAATAGTGAAAGATTGATCCTTGTCATGTTTTTCTTGAATTTTTCAAGTAAATGAACTATATACTTATATCAAGAAATATGTTAAATTACACATGATTGATTTATTGTTATTATCAAAATAAGATTAAGACCTTAGGTCAATAACATCAATCCACTTTTAAGAATTAAAACTTTCCATGGCTTAACGGAAGTTGACCGGGTCATCTTCCATCACTTAAATATCAACCTCGTATTCTTGGAGAAATACAATGGAGTCATCTGGCACTGCATTTCTCCTTTCTCTAGTGGATCTCCTTAATGGCATAGGTTCTTGAGGTGGTAGAGTTTGTTCTTTTGGAACAATTTCTTGAATGGGAGGTTCTCCCATATTGTCTTGAACAAAGTTAGGAATGGAAACCTGATCAATGCCAATAGTACCTGTGGGAATATCAACATATTCTTCTTTAAAGACAAAATCTCTGCTTGTATCTCCCCCCGCAAACTCTACATCCTCAAATAACTGGGTATTTTTCAATTCAAAAATCAACTTAGTCGTGGAATCATAAGACTTATACCCCCTAGATCTTTCAAAATATCCAACAAAATAACAATTAACTGTCTTTGACTCCAAAATGTGTAAGTGCTTTAGACTAGGCTTTTTGCCTATCCAAATCTCATAAGAGGTTTTAACAGTCGCTTTAGTTAGTACCCTGTTAAGGATATATGCTGCAGTTTTAATTGCTTCTCTCTAGAGTGATTCTGCTAAGGTGGAATGATAAATCATACTCCTCACCGTATCCTTAAGCGTCTTGTTTTGTCTTTCAATAACACTATTCATGGTGGGGGAATACGACATAGTGTACTGTGGGACGATACCGCATTCCTTTAGGAACTTAGCAAATGGTCATGGACGTTGTTAACCTGAACCTTCATATCTGTTGTAGTACTCACCACCACGATCAAATATAAGACACTGAATCTTATCCAGCAAAGCTACGCTTCCAACGCTTTTGATTTTCTTGTTGAATTGGTTCTGAACTTCAGCCTTAAAATTTTTGAACATATCCAGTGACTAGGACTTTTCATGAATGAGATAAATGTAGCCATATCATGAAAAATTGTCTATGAACATCATAATTCATTATTGACCATTCCAAGCAACTGTTGAAAATGGCCCACAAATGTCTGTATGAATAAGTTCTAAGACGTCCGAAGTCCTGTTGACTTTAAATCTCCTTTTATTGGTTTGTTTTCTATTTATACAATTAAAACAAACATCAAAATTTGTAAAATCTAAGGAATCTAGAATTTCGTTTGACACAAGTCTCTATATTCTCCGTCTGGATATATGACCGAATCTGTTGTGCCATAACGTAGCTGAATATTCAGGGTTAGTTTCCTCTTTACACCTCGTGTACTTAATTACAGAGATTCATTCAATGAAGCATTTGTATCAATTGAGTAAAGATTATCGTAACCTAATAAAGAATCGGACCCAACCAATTTTGAATCATGAAACAAACAAAATTTTCCATTACTGAATAAATAAGAATATCCAAATTTGTCCAAAGTAGAAATAGAAATCAAATCCCGTCTAAAAGATGGTATAATAAATGTTTCATTTAAATCCAAATGAAATCCCGTCTTTAACAATAATCTAAATTTTCCAATTGACTCAACTTGAACTGTCTTGCCATCACCTACATAGATGTGTCTTTCACCATCATTTGGCTTTCGGCAATGGTGGCAACCTAACATAGACACACTGATGTGAGTTGTTGCACCGGAATCTATCCACCACGTGTGTCTAAGAACAGAACTTAAATTAACCTCAGAACAAAGCAAATTAAGAAACATACCCTTCTTAGCACGCCATGCGTGAAAGTTGGTGCAATGCCTCTTTATGTGCCCTTCAGCTCCGCAAAAGTAACATCCAATACCTTTCAGTTCTCCCGATTTCTTTTCTTGTTTCTTTTGTGGTGCCATATCTGCAGCTTCCTTACCCTTCTTTCTTTTTGTCCCCTTATCTTTATTTTTAGAGGTTGAAGAAATATGAGCACTCTTTACCTTATCTTGCTTTAGCCTTTCCACTTTTTGAACACAGTATAAGATGAGCTCATTCAGAGACCAAGTCTCTTTCTGACAATTATAGCTCACCATAAACTGGCTAAACTATGTTGGAAGAGATATTAAAACTAAATGCACCAGCAAGTCCTCAGAGAGTTCCATCTTAAGTGCTCTTAATTTTGAAACAAGATGAAACATCTCCACGATATACTATCTTATATTGCATGTACCCCTATACCTCATTGAAAGTAGGTTTGTCAAGAGCGTACCTATTTTAGCCTTTTCATTCTTGACAAACCTTTTTTCAATATCTGTAACGTACTCCTTAGCTGTAGTTATCTTTCCAGATATTGTGCCCCTGAATGCTTCCAAAATGGCTTTCTTTATAATCATGACACACATGCGATTTGATTTATCCCACTTCTTTAGATATTTTCTCTGTTCAGGAGTACTTTCATCCATAAGAGGTGGGGGAGAATCAATCATTAATACAAGGTCAAGATCCATGACTCCGAGAACTATCAAAAGATTTTCTTACCATGATTTGAAATTTGTGCCATTTAACATAGGAATAGAGTTGATGCTAGTAGTAATATTAGCAGAAGTATTCATAGTTGAATCCACATAAAACAACAATAAACAAACAAAACAGGCTCCCATAAATCCTAAAAGAAATACAATAAAAGAAAATCCTATATCAAGATACTTGGTGCTCCATTAATATTTTATCTTTGGATAAAAATACTAACTTGTAAGTGATATTTTGTTATAGTAATCAAACACTGATAATAAAGGTATGTCACCTTTGGGCCGATTTATTATTCACATGAAAAAAATTGAATAATTATCACGTGTTTATTACCATAAGTGTATATGCAATTCTGTTAAGAAGTCAACATTCCTTTGGGCCGGTCAAAATTTACATAAGTTATAAGCACATAACCATTTATATTTCAAAATAAAATAATTTTCACGAGAGATGTCACTTTGGTGACATGTCACTTCAATTAATTCATCTCAATATATATATATTTAATTATACCAATATTTAAATTTAAACTGGTTGGGTCAAAGTTTATTAGGTTATAAACCGATATCCATATCGATCTTAACCCATATAAGCACAAATCGTAGCCTTCAAAAATTTATGTTTATACACATACTAGTATAACACAAAAAACTTTAACTGAAATCAATAATATATATTACAGCAACCGTGTTGTTTTTTTTTTCATGTTAATTAATATATATATATATTATAAATAAATAACACCATTAATATACATATATAAATAAAGTACGGTGGTGTATAATAAAATAGTACGTAGTAGTAATGTAAAATATATCCTTATATATCAATCAATTTGACATATATATGTATGTCGATTTGACAATTTTCATATATATATATATGTGTCGATTTTGACATATTTTACTTGATTTGATGATTCAATATATATAAATCTAAATTCACCCATTATATATACATGTAGGATTTGACCTATCATATATATATATAAAACAAACTAATCAATCAATTATAATGTTTTTTAAATCTGATAATTTAAAAAACAAAAACTTATCGGATTAAAAAACCTCAAATAATCATGGATTGAAAAAAATTTCAATTTTCAATGATTTAACATAAAGACCCTCTGACACCACTTGTTAAAACTTATTGGTTCTAAATAACTATAAACCCTAAGATCATTCATGTTGTATCACCAAGAATTAAAAGATTAATATGCGGAAGAGTACCTAAATCTATAACGTGTGTTTGTAGCCGCGTGGTTGGCTTTCCAGATTTACACTTATTTCTTTAGAGAATCCTTTAAGCGTTCTCTATGCTCGCTGTGATGATGGGGCTCAATAGGGACAAGATACGTACGTATGATCTGGGAACCATAACCACAATATATATATATAGTAAACCGCACTATTTATTTAGTATTTCTATTTTAGCACATCATAAAAATAGAATTGCCCTTAAATATCTACACATTAAATGCCCATACCCTATTTGATACATTTAAGCCCAAATAACTTAAACCTTACTTGATCACTTTTAAAGTGGGCTTAACCATTTGACAGTCCACAATACATAATTGTTTCACATATAAGCCCAATGTTGGATTAAGGATCTAACAAAATTTTCGTGCAATAGGCACGAGATTTTGCAAGAAAATTAAGAGAAACTTTTTTAATTATGTACAAATATAATTATTTATATCATATTGTTGGATTAAGGATCCAACAAAACTTTCCCCGCAATAGGCACAAGATTTTCCTTGCAAATAACAATAAATATAATTAATGAATTTCTTTTTACAAATAATTAAACATAAGGATCGAATTTCTTATTACAAATAACTAGCAATAAATGTAATGAATTAATAAATAATAAACTTACCGTGCCCTCGGGATTGAATTTCTTGTACATGTCTATGTACGTCTTTGCATGAGGAGCTTGCTCGCCTTTCTTCGTGTACTCGTCAGCCCGAGCTGCAAAAGGCCTGTCCCCTCCGCTGTGGGGCCTTTTTTTGTCGAGGCCCAAATCGTCATCATTTTCTTGCTCTGCCTCTGCAAGATACATAAGATACAAACCGTTAGAATATTCAATTGTATTTAAATTAAGTTAGACAAATTAATTAATTTTACTTGAAATTTGGGATCCCTGAAGTGGTTGCACAACTATTGCCACTTCGCAGGATGATGTGCGAACTCGACAGGAAGGGGCGAATCTCCCAATTCCTGCTAGTTCGCGTGATAGGAAGACATCCACTGCCTAAACCGGTTGGCGGCCTTCTCGTCTATCCAGCCGGTGAGCTCCCTACATTGATGATCGATCTCGTAGTTCACCTACAAAGCAAAACAGTAAAAAGAAACATTAGTAATTTGAAACAATAACAAACAATAAAAAAATAAAGAAAAATGCAAAACTTATCGATAAAAAATCTAGCAACCTCGTCCGCTCCGTCACCGGAAGGTCATGCCACGTCGGATGGAGCATTGGACATTGGTCTTTTATATAAGCTGAGAGGTCCGTCACTAACCAGGAGCGAACTGAGAAGGGCGGCCCCCTAATCGAATCCTCGTAGGTCACCGAGGTCCTGCCTTTCTCTTTCTTGATCGCCGCCCTTTTCTTCCCGAGTACGACTCCTCTCCTCTTATTACTCGAAGAGGCGCCGATAGCGGCATTTGTATATTACAAGAAAATTTATTCAGTAAATTATATAAAGTTAATATAATTGCCGGCGTATAACTAAAAAATCTAATTAAGAACTTTACTCGAGTCGGTCGGCACGTGAGCAGTAGCAAAAGTGCAGCGAATGCTGCGTGTGGGTGCTGCGGGGCCAGTGCTGCCAGTCGTCAAATGAGCGAAAGAGAGGGGTAGAACAAGCTGTAGGACCGGCAACTCCTGCGCCGAGACCGGTGGTCCGTCGGCCTGGGTCACCTGCTGTGATGCCTGCAACGCCTGATGCGAGTCTTGGGGCGACTGATGTGAGGTCTGGGGCGCCTGCGAGGTCTAGGCCGCCTACGAGGGCTGCTGCTACTGCAATAGGGCATGATGGAACTCCTCGCGCAGCTCTACACGAGATGTCTTCCATGCGGCTGAATCTTTCGGAGGCATCCTGACATAAATTAGAAAAGAAACATAACAATACTATAATTGTCTTGAATTGAAATTGAAATTGAATAGAACTAACTTTGAAATTGAAATCGAAAGGAACATAAGAACAGTAAACTTCAAGATTAATTTCAACTTTGCCCTAATTTAATTGAATTGAATTGAAGTTGAAAGAAACATAAGAACACTAGACTTAATAAGTGCGAAAATTTTATTAATTAGGGAAGTTTCATTTCCTATTGATTGGGAAGCTACTAAATCAGATTTGGTGCCTGTTAGCTCGCAGTCACATGTAGCATATATGTTGAAAACTTGGAATTGAAATTAAAGTTTAGGGTTGAAATTGATATTCAATTGCTAAACTTGAATCTCAAATTCAACACTAAACTTCAATTTCAATTTCAATTTCAATTTCAATTTCAATTTCAAAACAGTCTGCACTTGTGTTCTCGGCAGTGGGAAAATTCATATTAAAATATCACATACTCTAAGTAATAATAATAAGTGACTGAACAAAATAGCAATCAAGCAAGGATAGCTACTATCTACAAATTGCATGGTTACATTTTTTGCAAAAATAATTATGAATTTATCAGAGTACGTATAATATTATTCAATATATATCTAGATATATACATATACATATATACACATATATATAGGGTTTAATTTATCAAAAATGTTTCTATATACACATACTAGCTTACTTTGTACACACCATATTTACGATATATGTATAATTTATATATACTTGACTTTGTAAAGAGTAATTAACAAAGGCTGAGCTTTATCTGATTGATAAATTCTTAACATGTTTGAAAATATATAATAATCTGACTTTTGGTCAGCCATATATGTGCATTTAATTATCTCGACTATTCTAATACTTTTGGTGTACTATATAGGCGAAATTATTTACATACATACATATACATATAAAGCAAAGTAGCAAAAAACACATACATACATGTACATATATACAGGGACGTACGCAGGAATTATAAACCTTAATTCATCGATCTAGCCACTGAATTAGTTAATTATAATATCTCAAAGATGCGGCAAAAAATTAAATTACTTGGAGATGTAGAAGTCTCTCATCATGATCACGTTATATACTGAATTATGAATTTTAAATATTGGATTGATTTGAAACTTTGCATACTTGATAAACACAATACAAATAGCTTAAAGGGAACATATAAGTGAGCACTCAATTAATTTGGCAAAATAAGTATACGATTCTTGTTCCCAATCAATTGAACCAAAGAATTTGACTAAATTCATCTTTAAAGAATCAATCTACTTATTTTGCAGAAATTACCCTTCGGCTAATTGTAGAAATTACACTCAAAGTCTATTATCAACCAGTCAAATATTAACCAACTAGATTGTGAGATACCCTAAAAATCTCAAAATTGCTATACTAACAGAAAGAACAGAAAAAATGAAATTGGGGGAGTTGAAATTTCGAGATTTCTCGAAATTGCTATACTAACAGAAAGAACAGAAAGAACAAAAAAAAATTGACGGAGTACTGTGAGAATCCGAACCTCCGACCCGAGAGCGGAATCCTCGTTCTCGATTTTCTTTGTTTTTGGGGAAAACTTATGTTTTGTAGAGTAGCCAGTTTGTTTTTCAAGAAAACAAATAAAAGATCGTACGAAGGACAATTTGAAAACGAATTATCTTTCATACGTTTAAAACCTGAGTTTCATTGATAATTCATTTTGCTAGGGTTCGGGAACTACGTTACGAATTGGGAAGGTGTTAGGCACCCAATTCGCCCTTTCGGTCTTTTAATGGCTCATGTATTTAATTCTTATTTTAGATATCTTGCAAGTAGTTTGAATAGTTTTCAGAATAGTCCTTTCCAAATAAATTTGATTTAAAACAGTATTTTGAAATCAGACTCGAGCTTTCCGAGCGCCTACGTATTCATTCGTATAATGAAATCAGAGTCTCATAGTTCTATTTGTCTGGAAATTAATTTTTTTAGGTTTTTGTTTTGTTTTGAAAACATGTCAAAACGGATTTTAGTTTTCTTGTAAGATTTAGAAATGACTTATTTTGAAAGCAATGGACTTCTTTGCAAGTTATCTAATTTTCTGTATTAAAACTGATATTTAAATGCAATATTAAAATTCAAGAGAGTTGTAAAAAGACGTACATGATGCGTGCGAAGAAGAAAGATTGCTTGCTTGCTTCTTTCTCTCTCTAGAGCTTTATCTCACTAGCTTTCTCTCTCTAGAAATTTTCTAAAAGAAGAGACTCTCTAATAATTTTGATAGAGTTTCACCTTACTAAAAACACTAGTGAGTGTTGATAATCCTAAATGAGACCCCAAGGGTCCTATTTATAAGAGAATTTTCGCCAAAAAACCCTCCAAAAGAGGCCAGCCGCAGGGTGTGCGGCTGGGACCTATGGTTAGGGCGTGCAGTTAGTACGTGCGACTGGGGGCTCCGACTAGGGTGTGCGGTTGGGCGCTGTAGCTAGGTCCCTACCGTACTGTTGGCAGGTAGTCGTACGGTTGGGAGGGCGTGCGGCTGGCACTAGTAAGCGAAGAGGCAACATCGGTCGTATCAGACTCCCAACAGATCCCAAGTCAGAGTCTTTCCTAATGGTCTTCTACATGCATGATGACTTAGGACTAAATGCAAGATGCTCATTTGATGAGAAAACCAGTATTCACACGAGAGTCGTGGATTGGGGTGTTCACAAGTACTATCACGTGGGCTTCAAAAATTATACATATACATATACATATATATAGAGAAAGAACATAAATAACTAAAAAAATCAAAGGAGTACTATCACGTGGGCTTCGAAAATTATACATATACATATATATATATATATATAAAGAGAGAGAGACCTAAAATTGGTGGTGAGGGACGGCGGTGAGGCTAGGGCTTCGGCGGTGAGGCATAAGAGAGGGACGAGTGAGAGAGGGTGAGTCCGGTGAGGGAGGTTGAGTCCGGTGGTGGTGGGAGGAGGGAAATTGAGGGAGGGAAGAGGGGGAAGGAGGTAGGTGTCGCGGAAAAATGAAATTGGGGGTGGAGGGTTTAATTTATCCTAATCACTTGGGCGACGTAATTTAATTACCTACGTCGCCCAAGTGAATTTCAAATTTCTAGAATATTTTAATTTTTTGTGAAAATTTAAGGGGGAAAACCATTCGGGCAACGTTTTTATTTGTACGTCGCCTAAGTTAATCTTAAGCGTCGTAGTTTTTATTTGTACATCGCCTAAGTTTATCTTAGAAGATGTAGTTTTTATTTCTATGTCGCCTAGGAGTTTTTATTATTTTTTATTTTATAGTAATTTAATTTTAATAATTTTATTAAGCTAATCTTTACTATAAATTAGGTAGAAGGTCTTATAGATCATTGTTAAACTATACAATAAACTATAAAAAATTATAAATTTAATCATTTCACTTAAGGTCCTCCTACAACGAGTTGGTGGAGTTGCAGATGGAAAATCACCTAAAGCTTGGTAAAATGCCCGCCACAAATTTTAACAAGCAACTGGAGAATCACTTAAGGGGAAACTCTATTCAAGCAGTACCTACCGCAAACGAAATTCAGTTTTGTGAGGAACTGTCTATTTCATGGACTGGACCCGTATATAACATCAGTCAGAGTCATCATCATCGTCCTCGTCTTCATCCTCATCGCTGCTGTATATATCATTGTTAAACCCTTCAGCATCGTCGGAGTCTTCAGCATCGTCATAATCATCATCCTCGTCTTCATCTTCATTTTCATATACGGGAATATTTACAAACAATACTGGACATAGGTTGATAAATAACTCTAATATAGGAAGACATATCGCATCTGGCTCTTAATAAAGTTCATCTGCTTCATACAGTGGAGTGGCCATATCGTCCCTTACAAGTGTGGCCTCACTGAACGTACCTCTGTGTGCCATATGGTTGACGACTTTCCAACCCTCACTAGCCAATGGATCATCTATATAGAACAATTGGGTTTCCGTCGTGGCCAAAATAAATGGAAAGTCGTCGTACCAACTACTATTCATGTTCACGGAAGTAAGACCATGATTATACTGTATGCTGCCGGGAACAGTAGGGTCGGTGTTGTACCACTTACACTTGAACAACACAACTGGCATGCGTTCCGCATAAGTTAGTTGGACAACTGATTGTAGAATCCCATAGTATGTCAAATCACTGGCCACGCATGTCACTCCACTATTCTGAGTCTCTCGAATTTGGTCTCGATGCTCAGTAACAAATTTAACACCGTTCATCTTGCACTGAGAGAAAATGGTGCACATCATAGGCTGGGATGCAAGGTTCTGTATCTCCCAGTTGTATTTAGGATCATGTATTTATAGCAGATGGAGCATCTGCATAATAATATATATACAGAGAACATTAGTGAAATGTAAATATGCATGAGACAATTGAAAGTAAGTTAAGGCTGAAAGTTTACCTATTTGGGGAGGTGGTCAAGAAACGATGCCACATGATCAGCATCAGTGCCGTGTGGAGCTATTTTCGAAAATTGTCGGCGGTGAGTTTTTATATACCGTTCTGTTTCTGTACAGTTTATCATAACACACCAGTGAGTCGTCGCAATTTGTTTCTTACTAAGACGGACGTTCCTGACGCAACCTTTGGGCTTGACAAGGTGGGAGACAACGAAAATGTTCCACTAAGGTGAATCTGGTATGACTTCATCACTCGCGTTAGGATCATGCAGATAGTTATTGATGAAAGTCACACACATGCATGATGTTCCGCTCGGCAATACACCCCTCTGGGTAACGCTTGTTTCCAACATCTTTCTTGTATTCTTCGAGCTGCCTGTAAAATTGCGCATTTATATAGTATAAATGCATACAATTAAACATAATTATATATAGTATCATAAAATCTAAAATAATACCTTTCAGTGGAAAACATCTAGGTACAATGCACGGGACCGGTGAGCAGGACCTGTTCGGGCAGGTGGATGCAGAGATGGACCATGATGGTAAAAAAAGCTAGCGAAAATATCATCTCCAACTTGCATAAGATCATGAAAATATCGGTCTGCAGCGGACGGACGTCCAATTTCTTCAACTCTCAGGCGTAAATTGTCTGGAAGAATCTGCAATACTCTACTAACGCGTCGGAGACGTCCCTTCCCAAACATGGTCGGATAACCACAAAAAGAACACGCTGAAGCATGACATGGCAATCGTAAGTCTTCAATCCGAAAAACTTTTTATCAGACAGTCTGATCTTACTCTTTTGGCGTCCAACAAAACCTCTTGGATATTTAATAGCTGCAACTCGATCAAATACGTCCTTCTGATCCCTAGGACGAACTGTGTAATTCACCTAAGGTAGCGTCACTTTTCCTGACGGTCCTGTCCTCGACCAAAAATTGTTGCGTATGCCCATCTTCTTTAGAGTTAATTTAGATTTCACATCGTCCTTAGTCTTTCCATCGAGACCTAGAACGGTGCCCAAGATGTTGTCACATACATTTTTTTCGATGTGCATCACATCTAATGCATGTCTCACACTTGATGATGTCCAGTAAGGCAGCTCCTAAAATATACTGACAAAAGTCTACAACAGTCTCTCTTTAGTTGCCTGGCATTAAGTACAACACAACTTATCAATTTACAATATCACAAATTAACTTATTACAATATCACAACTAATGTTAGTTTGAGCCGTACCTATTTGAAGGCAGGATGCGGATGCAAAGAGAGTTGAGGGTAAGGAAAACCGTTGGTAGCTTCAAGAACCTGATGTGCACACTTTCTTTGGGGGCAAATCTGAGCTCTGGCTCCCCGTTAAACCTTTCTGATTGCCTCCGATAAGATTGATCTTCGGATAGCCATTTATGCGCACCCTGGTATGACATCCTTCCATTATTGTGAACCGCAACAATATCGTCTAAACCTATGGGACATGCCTTGTACCTTTTTGTCTGAATACCTCCCAACATTCCAAGTCCTGGAAAGTCGCTAATGGTCCACATAACGGCTGCCCTCATGTTGAATGCCACTTCACGGTAGCAATCCAGAGTTGAAACCCCCGTCTCCCACAGCATCTTAAGTTCATCAATTAGTGGTCTCATAAACACATTCAGAGTCTTTCCCAGATTCTTGGAGCCGGATATTAGTAAGACTAAAATGTTAAACTCCTTCTTCATAAACAATGAAAGCAAAAAATTATAAGGCATCGCAGTAACATGCCAACAGCTATAGGGAACCGCTATAGTAGAGTACGAACTGAACCCGTCTGACGCTAGAGCAAGACATACATTTCTAATGTCGGTAGCAAATTGCAATTGCACCCTATAACATGACGAGACAAATTCCTTAATATAAAAATAATTAAATTAACAGTTTAATAAATTGTATGTGTACGAACTGTAAATATATACGCCACATGTTGAAATCCTTCCATGCTTCTCCATCCGCTGGGTGTCTAAGATATTCAGTATCTTCTCTTCTTTCCTCGTGCCACAACATTTCCTTTGCAATATGTTTACAACTATACAGGCTCTGCAACCTCGGTGCCAATGGGAAGTACCGAACCGTATTCCGGGCAATCCGTTTTCCACCGCCTGTATTTTCTTCTTCCCATCTTGACTCACCGCAAATGGGACATTGATCTAGGTCTTTACCTTCCTTGTAAAACAAGTAGCAGCCATAGTAACACCCATGGATGACCTCATAACCCATGCCAATCTTCTTTAGGGCCTTTTTTATAACTTTGTATGAGTCGGGGTACTTGTTCCCTTCAAGCTGCAGGTAATTAATTTCAGTAGCCCACTTGTTGAAGGATGTGTCAGACATATTGTAACTCTGTTTCAGCTGCAGTGATCTGAGCATTGAAGCTAGCGCCGTGACTTGACTACCCTCGTACAGTGGAGTCACTGCTCTGTCTAAGAAACGCTGATATACTATCAAATTTTCTTTAGCGACAGGGTCGACATAAAATGCATTGTCAACGCCAGCGTGATCATACGATTCACAAAAAGGAAAAGCATCTTGTACGAAGTCCATGGTCGGGTTACTCGAAGACGCCCGGTTCTATTCTACTTGCCATTACGAATATGTCTCTGGAATTTCCCCGTGTAGGTTCCATACAGTATACGACTCCATTATACCCGCATTGGTCAAGTGGATGTATATTTCATCTAATGTCACTTGTTGGCCCATGTTAAAACATTTTTTGCAGGGACATGGATATAATCCAGTTGAACTGTTACCATTTTCTCGTACATACTCTAAGAACTCCATTAGCCCCATAACAAATTCCGTTGAACCTTTGCACCATTTCATCCAGTTCTTATTCATTTTCAATCACTGTCATGTGACAAATAATTATAAACTCAAAAATTACCAACAATTAAGAATAATACTAACATATATATAAAAATGGGCAACAACTAACAACAATACTATATCTTCAACACCAAATACACATTTTCTACACTAAACACGATATATATATATACAAAAGTAAAAAATTAGTAAAAAAGTTAATATTAGTAATAGATAGAGTACCTAAAGATCAAACAAGCTATTAATGAGGGAATTTCACCTTCAAAATCGCCAAAATTGCCTAAATTAACTCTAAAACACATCAACCCCCAATAGTGGCATGTTCTTATGCGACGTAGAGATTAAATAGGGGCAACAACTAACAATAATACTATATGTTCAACACCAAATACACATTTTCTACAGTAAACACAATATATATATATAAACACAAAAATTAGTAAATAATTAATATTAATAAGAGATAGAGTACCTAAATATCAAACAAGTCTTTAATATGGGAAATGATGTTGATTTTCACCTTTAAAATCTCCAAAATCGCCCAAATTAACTCTAAACCCGAAAATGGCATGTTCTTAGGCGACGTAGTACAAACCTAGACATCAAATAAGGGCAACAACTAACAACAATACTATATCTTCAACACCAATTACAAATTTTCTACACTAAACACAATATCTATATAAACACAAAAATTAATGAATAATTAATATTAATAAGAGATAGATTACCTAAAGATCAAACAAACCTTTAATGAGGGAAATGACGTTGATTTTCACCTTCAAAATCGCCAAAATCGCCTAAAGTAGCTCTAAAACATAGCAACCCCGAAAATGGAGGAGAGGTTCTGATATAAAGATGACAGGATCTTAGGTGACGTAGAAACTATATCTACGTCACCTAAGAGACATATTAGGCGACGTACTTATAGTTTCTACGTCGCTTAAGGTCAGTCAAACCCATGTTGACCGCTACTTAAAAATGTCGGTGGTCAACAGCTTTTGGGCGGCGTGTGAATTTATGTATGTTACCCTAGATAATCTAAGGCGACGTATTGGATACCTACGTTGCTTACAATTATCTAGGGCGACATATTATATACCTACGTCGCCTAGGATTATCTAGGGCGACGTGTCATTATTACGTTGCCTAGGATATTCTTAGGCGACGTATTCTATTGACTACGTCGCCCGAGAGCCTTGTTGGTGTAGTGTACTGCTTTTTAGAAACTACATCATATGTTTACAAACTTAAACATTATTATGAGAATAGTGATAATTGCTTTAACAATTTAACACTACTCAACTAACTGGAATAATTAAAGAGAGCAGTGGCTGCAACTGTGTGGTGTAGATTGAATCTAGCTAAGACCACCTGACAATTAATAGATGGAATAAAATTTGGAAGTAGAGTAATAAATCATAAAGAAAGACTAAGAAATGTATATGGAATAAAATTACAGGGATTCAAGTTGGTAGCAGTATCTCAGCTAAAAAGATTCTATGTAGTTTAGGTACGACAGGGAAATAATCACTGACTCAATGTATGATGGTGAGCAGCAACAGTATGTTAACAGAAACGAGTGACCATGGACTGCTTAAATAATTGCGTTTCATCCGTTCCATCAAACCTAGATTATGAATTCTACTGCACGCGTTCAATTTTTCACAGAGACGGGTGAAATTAATAGAAAGTCTTCGTTTCCAATTTTTTTTTAATGCTGTTAAAAAGGGTTCAGACTTTCTCATTGTCGCCTAGTAAATTCCTAATAATATCACAAGGAACAAGTAGATCCACGTCGTTAGGAGTGTGTAAAAGGCTACGCATGAGCATGACATGCATGTATTGAACTTCGTGAGGCTTACATCGCTCATAAGCTATCAGATTTCAGAAAAATGTATCAAATGATTCATTCACAGTTAACTGTGGGATTGTCAAACTTCCGGCAGTACTAAATTCTATATCTAATAAGGCACCACTTCCCTTTCTAATGAAGCGAATGCCCTCCCGATCTAGCTCTATTGCACTACGGATCCAATAAATTTTCATTAATTTGAGACTTTTTTTTTTGTCGATGGACAATGACACTTTCTTAAGAAATCAACATGATTGGTTGATACTTATCAAGAAGTCCCGTATTCTTGAAGTATTTAAGTATACAATTGTGCACAACCTCGTCACATAGGCCATTTGTAACACATTTTCGAATTAAGTCTATGAAAACCACGTACGGAATTTGATTCTCTAGAAACATAATGTCGTGTAGTATGTCCCCCTCTGTCCACGGGTCATGAATTATCTTCATTCTTCGTTGTGCGCTTGCAAAATAATATTTCCAACCCATTCTCCAATACAAACTCGATCACAAATATGCAATCTAGCAAAATTATCTGCAATAACCACTGGCTACAAATATTATCAAAGCAATCTTTGTTGGGTTTTTGCTCAGCAGAAGTGTGATACAAAATATATTTTCTTCAATTATATTTTTCACTAGAAAAAAACAATTACAATTTTTTTCACTCAACACTATTACACTTTTTCTCTTACACTTTCTTTTTCTTCACTCTCTTTTTCACTTTTCACTCTCTTACAATTTCTTTCTTTCTCTCATAAATCACACATTGCTTACTAGTACATCTATTTATAGTGTATTAGAGAATATTCTAGGCTCCTCGATATTTTTATGTACTCTATATTTTTCCATGAACTTCAAACTCTTTTAAGTAGAAGATAATTCCTAAAGAGCATTCTAGAATCCATCTTCCTATTACATGATATTTGCTAGATTTTTATTGCATATTCTAGATAGAATATTCTAGAGATAATTCATTAATTCTAGAATATTACACAATCTAGAATTTTCAAATTTACTTTTTAACAATCTCGACAGTGTAAACGTATTCCTATTGAATGGATTAGTTTTGAATTTGTGCAATCCTAAGCTCACTGTATTTATTTCCTATAAGTAGAACAATTGTCATAGGTTTTTAAAAATTGTATTTTTTTGTAGCTAGATTAAAGAATATATTTGAGAGATAATAATGAGCGCTCGAATTTGTGGGGTTTACTTTGCGATTGTACTCAGAATTGATTTTCATCAATAATAGCGATCACCCGGTTGATTAGTTTCGGTTTTGCTAATACGACCTAGCTAATTGCTTACGTGCTTGGTTGGTTGTCTTCTTATTTAATCTCTTATTTTTCGCATTGCTTAAATATTAGTGGTGCTTGCTTATTTAATTATTGTACGTATAATTGTTCGATCGGTTCTACACTTGTACTAAGGTTTGTTCTAACATCATCCTAGTACAATAATAAATATGCTAGTAAACACAATCTCGAGCTAAATAATGTGATACAATTATGGAAAATAAATTAAATTTTAAAGGGTAAATCTAAATTTTGTTAGCATGCCTATATACTCGACAAGCCTAGTTATATATACATGTGCAAACAAGTAGAAAAGGTGTTTTCTTCAAATATATATTTTATATGTTCTAGATCAATTTTGGGTGAATTTTGTTAACGATTTCACCTTATTCTGAAGACACGAATTACAAAGAATGAACATAAACTACTTAATGGTGTGTTTAAACAACAAAAAAATGAAAGACAAAGTTGATAGAAATCAGTTTTCATGCACCATTTTGTGAGTTTGGTATGCTGGCAAGAAAAACTTGTTAAATCTTATTGACTCTAAATAACCATGAACCCATAAATCGTTCATGCCGTATCACCAAGAATTAAAAGATTAATATGTGGAAGCGTACCTGAATCCATAGCGTGTGTTTGTAGCCGAGTTGTTGGCCTTCCAGATCTACATGTATTTCTTTAGATAATCCTTTAAGTGTTCTCGATGCTCTCTGTCATGATGGGGGCTCAACAGGGACAAGATACGTACGTGTGATCTGGGGACTATAACCACAATATATATATAAATAGTAAGCCCTACTATCTATTTAGTATTTCTATTTTAGCCAATCATAAAAATAGAATTACTCTTAAGTATTTACGCATTAAAGGCCCACACCCTATTAGATACATTTAAGCACTAATGTCTTAAACATTATGTGATCACTTTTAAAATGGGGTTGACCATTTGACAGTTCACAACATATAATTGTTTCACATATAAGCTCAATGTTGGATTAAGGATCCAAAAATCTCCTATTTATGCTATATGTGTAACCTTATAATTATGCATTGTAAATTGAGCTCATTTTTGCTGTCATTATTGAAATGTATTTGTACACAATCTAGTCCATCAATCATATCAACATAGGATCAAAGCGGACTTTGTTACACTTGACTTAACTCGGCCTATCAATAGTCACACATGTCGATATAACTGAATGCCATGGATCATGATGTGGATGTGTAGCCTGGAAATTACATGCAATGCGATCTTAACATGCCTATTTCCAACTGGTCCTCCTAAAGCCTATGTATGATCAAACCATATCCAAAATAATAGTGTAAATGAAACAAAACTTTATTTTTGTAGAAAATAACTTTAAAATATTCTTAAACCGAAATAACCAAATATGTCTATATCATAAAAACACTAAAAATTACAAACTCCTACTAAAATTGAATATCCTGAAAATACATGACACCAATACAAGCAGTGTGCTCATGAAACACTTTGGGTGGTAATCTCTTAGTAAGCGGATCCGCAACCATGGAGTTTGTACCAATGTGTTCTATAGACACCTGTCCACTCTGAACTCTTTCCTTGACAACTAGAAACTTGATATCTATATACTTAGATTTCGTTGAGCTCCTGTTGTTCATGGAATATAGAACTGTTGATTTATCGTCATAAAAAACTTGAGTGGTCTTTTAATACTATCCATTATGCTCAGTCCCATGGAAAAATTCCATAGCCACATTTCGTGGTTTGATGCCTCATAACATGTTATGAACTCTATCGCCATGGTACAAGAGGTTATAAGAAATTGTTTAGAACTTTTCCAGGAAATAGCCCTCCTCCCCCCAGCCAGCGGAAAAATATAACCCGGCGTAGATTTCATACTATCTTGGCATCCAACAAAATCGGAGTCAGTATACCCAACGATCTCAAGCTGATTTGTCCTTCGATATGTGAGCATGTAGTCTTTTGTTCTCTGTAAGTAACGCAAAACCCGTTTTATTGCATTCCAATGGTCTATTCCTGGATTGCTTAAATATCTGCCTAGCATCCAAACAATGCACGCAATATCCGAATTTATACATACATGAGCGTACATTAGACTTCCCACTACTGATGTGTAAGGAATTTTCTACATTTTATTTTCCTCAAAATCATTCTTAGGGCACTAATTGAGACTAAACTTATTTCCTTTAGCCACTGGGGTTTCACCTGGTTTACAATCTTGCATGGTGTATCTCTTGAGAACCTTTTCGATATACCCCTTTTGTGATAATCCTAAAGTACCCCAAGATCTCTCACGGTGTATTTGTATGCCTAACACAAAAGAGGCATCACCAAGCTCTTTCATCTCAAAATTCTTAGTCATAAATCGGTTTCGTGCAATATGGCTATATCGTTGCTGGAAAGCAAAATGTTGTCGACATATCAAACCAAACAAATATACTTACTCCCACAAAACTTATGGTATATACAATCATCGACTAAATTCACCTTAAAACCAAATAAGATGATTAATTGATGAAACTTGAAATACCATTGTCGAGATGCTTGCTTGAGCCCAAAGATGGATTTCTTAAGTGTGCAAACCATATTCTTTGGGTCTCCCACCACAATTTTTTTTTGTTGCACCATATAGATCGTCTCATGAATGTTACCTTTGAGAAACGCTGTCTTTACATCCATCTGATGTAACTCAAGATCGAAATGCGCCATCAAAGCCATTATAATCCTAAAAGAATCTGTCGAGGAAAACAGAGATAAATTTTTTTATAGTCGATGTCTTCCTTTTGTCCATTTGCAACAAGCCGGGCTTTGTACCTCTCGACATCACCTTTTGAATCCCTCTTGGTCTTAAATATCTATTTACAATCAATGTGCACCTTCTGGCAATAGGACAAGATCCCATACCTCATTGTCCTTTATGGACTTAATCTCCTCATTTATGGCATCTGTTGGTCGGATAATGACCCTAGAAGGGGTGAATAGGGTTTTAAAAATTTAATGCGAAATTAAAATGATTTTAAAATATTTAAGCAAAGAAACTTAGCTAAGCAACAATATTAAGAAAAGAATAAACTTCAAGTAATCAATCCCATGATAAGCAAATAAGCAATCTCAAAATACAAGTAATAATATAGCAATAAAAAGAGAGCTTGAGTTTAGAAAGATTAAACCGATTTAAAGCTCGAGACTTTTTATCTTCAAGGTTCAGTTTCCTAAATCATACGTCCGCGCTCGGTTAGTTCCCCGAGAATTTTCACTATTCAATCTTCTTCGGGTGAAGATCAAACCTCAATACAAATGTTGTTATGCATACAACACTCACAATGTAGCTATACTCACTACACTTCCCACAAGATATGCTCTCTTGCTCTACAAAGAGACAAACTCTCTTTTAAAATGAAGAATGAATTGTTTGTGGTGATGGACACCAATACAATAACTCTCAAGTGTATTTGAAGATTACAAATGAATCTCACACTAGAGTTATCAAGATTGATCAAAAGATATATAGCTCAAAAGATGAAAGATTGATCAAAATGTGTTCTTGAATCTTTGTATATTTGAATATATGAATAATAGAGTATTAAAATGATTCAAGGTGTGTTAAAACATGTCTAGGACCTCATATATATAGCTTTCAAAACCATATGGCCATTGGGGATGATTAAGAAAGGTTTTGGGTCAAAGGTATACATTTTCAAACTTTCCAACACCTAATTTTGACAAAAAATTCAAATTTCTTTTGATAATTTCTCCAAATTTGGCCGTTGGATCATGCTCAAATTTTAGTCAAAAGTGCTAAGAGATGTTGTCTAACTACTGTAAACATTTCAAAATGATCGGAGTTCAGGAAGACCTTCATCTTACCGTTAAACCAAAACTGTGCGAAAATTAAGCAAATTTTAAATGTAAAATAAAAACATTTTTGCAATTTAACAATTTAGTT
The DNA here is from genome assembly GCA_021464415.1 of Lonicera japonica. Classification (NCBI taxonomy): domain Eukaryota; kingdom Viridiplantae; phylum Streptophyta; class Magnoliopsida; order Dipsacales; family Caprifoliaceae; genus Lonicera; species Lonicera japonica. The sequence goes on from CM038470.1 coordinate 55,643,921, forward strand.
CCAAATACAATTCTAATGATTTGTGAGCCTTAAAGATATATTTCTAAGATACCTATTTTTATTAGAACTTAAAATATGATCATTTAAAATTAATATGAATTTATTTTGAAACTCGGTCTTTGTAAAATGATGTTTTTAAAATAAATTCAATTTCAAGTTTATTTGAATCAATCTTTAAAAGATGCATGAATACGTTTGAGCTATAAGGATTTGATAAATAAAGTAACTTTACATAAATCTTAAGCACTCACTCAATTAGAATTAACGAGTCTTCGAATGCTTTGATTTGTTTCTTTAGATTGATCTTCATTTGAAGCTTATTCCTTGAACCTTTTCATATAGTATTTTGATTCTTTGTGCTTTATGATTTGCATTGAGAGATTTGATTTTCCTTATTTTGTCCAATGATCGAATAGTGAAAGATTGATTCTTGTCATGTTTTTCTTGAATTTTTCAAGTAAATGAACTGTATACTTATATCAAGAAATATATTAAATTACACATGATTGATTTATTGTTATTATCAAAATAAGATTAAGACCTTAGGTCAACAGCATCAATCCACTTTTAAGAACTAAAACTTTCCATGGCTTAACGGAAGTTGACCAGATCATCTTCCATCACTTAAATATCAACCTCGTGTTCTTGGAGAAATACAATGGAGTCATCTGGCACTACATTTCTCATTTCTCTAGTGGATCTCCTTAATGGCATAAGTTCTTGAGGTGGTAGAGTTTGTTCTTTTGGAACAATTTCTTGAATGGGAGGTTCTGCCATATTGTCTTGAACAAAGTTAAGAACGAAAACCTGATCAATGCCAATAGTACCTGTGGGAATATCAACATATTTTTCTTTAAAGACAAAATCTCTGCTTGTATCTCCCCCCGCAAACTCTACATCCTCAAAGAAGTGGGTATTTTTCGATTCAAAAACCAACTTAGTCGTGGAATCATAAGACTTATATCCCCTGGATCTTTCAAAATATCCAACAAAATAACAATTAACTGTCTTTGACTCCAATTTCTTTTCATTAGGCCTATAAGGCCTTGCCTCAGCTAGATATCCCCAAATGTGTAAGTGCTTTAGACTAGGCTTTTTGCCTATCCAAATCTCATAAGAGGTTTTAACAGTCGCTTTAGTTAGTACCCTGTTAAGGATATATGCTGTAGTTTTAATTACTTCTCTCCAGAGTGATTCTGCTAAGGTGGATGACAAATCATACTCCTCACCGTATCCTTAAGCATCTTGTTTTGTCTTTCAATAACACCATTCATGGTGGGCGAATACGACATAGTGTACTGTGGGACGATACCGCATTCCTTTAGGAACTTAGCAAATGGTCCTGGACGTTGTTCACCTGAACCTTCATATCTATCGTAGTACTCACCACCACGATCAAATAGAAGACACTGAATCTTATCCACCAAAGCTGCGCTTCCGACGCTTTCGACGCTTCCGACGCTTTTGATTTTCTTGTTAAATTGGTTCTAAACTTCAGCCTTAAAATTTTTGAACATATCCAGTGACTGGGACTTTTCATGAATGAGATAAACGTAGCCATATCATGAAAAATTTTCTATGAACATCATAATACATTATTGACCATTCCAAGCAACTGTTGAAAATGGATCACAAATGTCTGTACGAATAAGTTCTAAGACGTCCGAAGACCTGTTGACTTTAAATCTCCTTTTATTGGTTTGTTTTCTATTTATACAATTAAAACAAACATCAAATTTTGTGAAATCTAAGGGATCTAGAATTTCGTTTGACACAAGTCTCTCTATTCTCCGTTTGGATATATGACCTAATCTCTTGTGCCATAACGTAGCTGAATAATCAGTGGTTAGTTTCCTCTTTACACCTCATGTACTTAATTGCAGATATTCATTCAATAAAGCATTTGTATCAATTGAATAAAGATTATCTTAACCTGATAAAGATTCGGACCCAACCAATTTTGATTCATGAAACAAACTAAATTTTCCATTACTGAATGAATAAGAATATCCAAATTTGTCCAAAGCAAAAATAGAAATCAAATTCCGTCTAAAAGACGGTATAATAAATGTTTCATTTAAATCCAAATGAAATCCCGTCTTTAACAATAATCTAAATTTTCCAATTGATTCAATTTGAACTGTCTTGCCATCACCTACATAGATGTGTCCTTCACCATCATTTGGCTTTCAGCAATGGAGGCAACCTAACATAGACACACTGATGTGAGTTGTTGCACCAGAATCTATCCACCACGTGTGTCTAAGAACCGGAGTTAAATCAACCTCAGAACAAACCAAATTAAGAAACATACCCTTCTTAGCACGCCATGTGTGAAATTTGGTGCAATGCCTCTTTATGTGCCCTTCAGCTCCACAAAAGTAACATCCAATACCTTTCAGTTCTCCCGATTTCTTTTCTTGTTTCTTTTATGGTGCCATATCTGCATCTTCCTTACCCTTCTTTCTTTTCGTCCCCTTATCTTTATTTTTAGAGGTTGAAGAAATATGAGCACTCTTTACCTTATCTTGCTTTAGCCTTTCCACTTTTTGAACACTGTATGAGATGAGCTCATTCAGAGACCAAGTCTCTTTCTGACAATTATAGCTCACCATAAACTGGCTAAACTATGTTGGAAGAGATATTAAAACTAAATGCACCAACAAGTCCTCAGAGAGTTCCATCTTAAGTGCTCTTAATTTTGAAACAAGATGAAACATCTCCATGATATACTATCTTATATTGCCTTTACCCCTATACCTCATTGAAAGTAGGTTTGTCAAGAGCGTACCTATTTTAGCCTTTTCGTTCTTGACAAACCTCTTTTAAATATCTGCAAGGTACTCCTTAGCTGTAGTTATCTTTTCAGATATTGTGCCCCTGAATGCTTCCGAAATGGCTTTCTTTAAAATCATGACACACATGCGATTTGATTTATCCCACTTCTTTAGATATTTTCTCTGTTCATGAGTACTTTCATCCATAAGAGGTGGGGGAGAATTAATCCTTAACACAAGGTCAAGATCCATGACTCAGAGAACTATCAGAAGGTTTTCTTACCATGATTTGAAATTTGTGCCATTTAACATAGGAATATAGTTGATGCTAGTAGTAATATTAGCAGAAGTATTCATAGTTGAATCCACAGAGAACAACAATAAACAAACAAAACAAGCTCACATAAATCCTAAAAGAAATACAATAAAAGAAAATCCCATATTAAGATACTGGGTGCTCCATTAATATTTTATCTTTGGATAAAAATACTAACTTGCAAGTGATATTTTGTTATAGTAATCAAACGCTGATAATAAGGGTATGTCGCCTTTGGGCCGATTTATTATTCACATGAAAAAAATTGAATAATTATCACGTGTTTATTACCATAAGTGTATATGCAATTCTGTTAAGAAGTCAACATTCCTTTGGGCTGGTCAAAATTTACATAAGTTATAAGCACATAACCATTTATATTTCAAAATAAAATAATTTTCACGAGAGATGTCACCTTGGTGACATGTCACTTCAATTAATTCATCTCAAAATATATATATGTATATTTAATTATACCAATATTTAAATTTACACTGGTTGGGTCAAAGTTTATTAGGTTATAAACCGATATCCATGTCTTAACCCATATAAGCACAAATTGTAGCCTTCAAAAATTTATGTTTATACACATACTAGTATAACACAAGAAACTTTAACAAAAATCAACAATATATATATTACAGCAACCGTGCTATTTTTTTTCATGTTAATTAATATATATATATATATATTATAAATAAATAACACCATTAATATACATATATAAATAAAGTACGGTAGTGTATATTAAAATAGTACATAGTAGTAATGTAAAATATATCCTTATATATCAATCGATTTGACATATATATATATATGTATGTCGATTTGACAATTTTCATATATATATATGTCAATTTTGACATATTTTACTTGATTTGATGATTCAATATATATAAATCTAAATTCACCCATTATATATACATGTAGGATTTGACCTATTATATATATATATAAAACAAACTAATCAATCAATTATAATGTTTTTTAAATCTGGTAATTTAAAAAACAAAAACTTATCAGATTAAAAAACCTCAAATAATCATGGATCGAAAAAAATTTCAATTTTCAATGATTTAACATAAAGACCCTCTCACACCACTTGTTAAAACTTATTGGTTCTAAATAACTATAAACCCTAAGATCATTCATGTTGTATCACCAAGAATTAAAAGATTAATATGCGGAAGAGTACCTAAATTCATAACGTGTGTTTGTAGCCGAGTGGTTGGCCTTCCAGATTTACACGTATTTCTTTATAGAATCCTTTAAGTGTTCTCTATGCTCGCTGTGATGATGGGGCTCAGTAGGGACAAGATACGTACGTATGATCTGGGAACCATAACCACAATATATATAGTAAACCGCACTATTTATTTAGTATTTCTATTTTATCACATCATAAAAATAGAATTGCCCTTAAATATCTACACATTAAAGGCCCACACCCTATTTGATACATTTATGCCCAAATAACTTAAACCTTATTTGATCACTTTTAAAAGGCTTAACCATTTGACAGTTCACATGACATAATTGTTTCACATATAAGCTCAATGTTGGATTAAGGATCTAACAAAATTTCCCTGCAATAGGCACAAGATTTTGCAAGAAAATTAAGAGAAACTTTTTTAATTATGTACAAATATAATTATTTATATCATATTGTTGGATTAAGGATCCAACAAAACTTTCCCCGCAATAGGCACAAGATTTTCCTTGCAATACGATTTCTTTGAACTATATTAAAGTCATAATTAATTTTTAAAATGTTTATATATTGTTTCAACATGGTGAAATAATTATAAGGTACTATATTCAAGGCTAGTTTTTCATATACATGCAATGCATTTGCGACATTGATAAATAAATTAAAATCAAGAAACTTGGTACGTAAAAAGAAATATACGACATACTATTGCAATAGTCCATATACCTTAATACTTATATTATACTCCTCACAAAATGGAATTAAAAATCTCGATTGTTGGAATCTTATTTATATTTAGAGACATGCTCCATTTACAACATTTGACCACAAAAGCACAAAAAAATCCACTTTGATGGTTCCGCAAGTTCCACACAATTGCGTGGGATGAAAACTAGATGGGAATGCAAGAAAATGAGTTATTTGTTTGTCTTTAACGACTCCCGTCTCTTTCTATTGATTCTTATAGAAAAGTCAGTGTGGAAATTTGGGGTATATATATATTTTAATTTCTAAGTATTAGTTTATTTAGTTAAAAGACTCCCTTTTTCCTTGAAAAAAATAATAAAAATTAAATTTACAAATAGACCCAAAAAATTTCATTTACATTTGTCTTTACAAATTACCCATCGCTTCTCTAGGAGCTCCGACAACCATGGGTAATGGTAGTTCATGCTCAAGGATTTTAGGAGGCCTAACTTTTACCATGGGTAAGAACACAACACTCAACCAATTTTTCTAAAAAAAGTCAATTTTTTGTAATTTGATTAATATCCTTTCTTTTTGAAAGTAATTCTTTATAACTGTATGTTGATTGATACGCTGCATACTAATATTGGCTAGTATTGGTTCATAATAGTACACGCATAGCCGAAAAATTCAAGTAAGGACGCGTACCAATATTGCTTTTGTGTGTCATACCACTATGCGTGGATGCGAGATTTGTTTCCTTGTTAGAATATATATGCATAGTTGTCATATATATTGTTTCCTTTTATATAGAGTTGACTTCTATCAAATCAGACATCTTCTACCAAAACAAAATTCATGATCTTTGTCGACGTACTATAATGAACTCATTACCATCTTCCAGGAAATCGATCATGGGACTATCGTATAGGGTGGAACAACTAAAGGAGTGGTCTAGTTGCACTCTACATTAAGTAGGCTTTGTGGTTATATTTTTTTTAAAGTGGACTTGGCTTTGAATTCGATTAGGTCTGTGGACAGATTTAATGAAAAAATTGAAAATTGAATTTGGAAAGTATGTATGCACATGTTAGAGGTAATACCGGCAAAAACATACCATATGACAACTTATCCGATCTCTGAAAGCTCGCCCATGATGGCCAACCAAACACGACAAATGTCCAAATTAAGGTGAATTTTGGTTTGGCAAAGTCAATGAGTCAACGTCCCACATAGAAGCCACATTAACAAAAGTTGTGGCCCACTACTAGGCCAACAGGTCTGCGTAATCAACATATAGGGCTAGTGGCCCCTCACAAATGTCCTCCACATGTTCACAAGACCTAATAAGGATTGCTAACAAAGTCCATAAGATTGGTCGGGCTCTGAAGGTTTGTAACATAGTGAGGTGGCAAAGCAATTGGCTTCAATAGTGTTTTCTAGCGCAAAAGTACATTGTCTAGTGCCATAACACCATGATGACATTAAATGCATTTCAACCAACACATTAAAGTGGTTGGAGCGAAGATCAAGCAATACAGAAATGCAAAGCATGGGTTTTTACCCACTATGGCATAACATTACATGCGACTACAACCCCGGTTTTAGGGGATTGAGCATGCTTAAGCATTATGTATGTATAGAAGACATTTACTCCTTCAAGAGGAGGAGGTTGGATAACAAAAGGGAAACCAACACTACACCAAATCTCGCTATCTGACAAGCCATTTTGGCACGGTTATAAGACGTGCCAAATTTAGGTAGTATTAAAACGTTTTTGGCGTGTTTAACCAGTGCCTTGTTTGACACGGTTTCCAGCCGAGTCAAAATAGTTCTTCTCTTCATCTCTCACCCATTTGAAAACCCAATTTTTAAATAATTTCAAGAATTCCCTCATGATTTTCATTTCAAGATATAATTTTATTTTTAAAATATAATGAAATATGTTATTCTTTTCACTTTTTGTAAAAGTAAAAGTAAAATGAAAATTATGCTTAGATATCCATATCTCATTTTTTTCCTCAAAAATAAAAACATTTTGACATTTTAAAAATTTATATTTTTAAATTAGTCAATTGCATTTTGTAAAACCTACATGTTGTACGGTTAAACCTTCTTATAATTAATATTCAATAACTTAATGATTATTACATTAAATATATTTTTAAGGAAAAAAAGTTTGATAATAATATTTTTTTTCTATTAGTACTTTTCTTTATGAATCCTTTTGTTTAGTTGTTAAAATATGAAAAAATATGTTTTTTTTCTTTATAATCTAGTTATTTTATAATCCCTACGTATTATACTAAAATTAAATTCAAAACTTGTCGTACTAAAATTAAATAGATGGTCTGCATCTTAAGTAAACGTATAGTTTTTTCGTGATTAAGAAAGTAATAATAGCTTGAAATGTTATAATGCATTTTATCTAAAAGTGTAGGTCGGAAAATACCCTAGAGGGGGGTGAATAGGGTTTTTAAAAACTTAATCGGATTTTTAAAAATGATTTAAAAATATTTGATGTCTATATTTATCAAGCAATCAAGAACAAAGTTAATTCCAAACACAATGAATAAATAGCACAATATAATAGAGCAAGATATAGAAAGATTGAACCGATCGAAGTCGAAGATTTTTTGTCCACACGGTTCGGCTTGTTCCCCTACTCCGCACTCGGTTAGTTCCCCGAGAATTTCCACTATAACCGATCTCCTTCCGGGTGAAGATCAAACCTCTACAAGTGTATTCTTCTCACACACTCTTACAAGTATTGAAACACCCTCAATACTCTCACAAGAAATCCATATTGCTAATCTATGAGATACACCTCTCACAATTATGATTCAAATGAGTTTTGGTGACGAACACCAATGTACAATATCTCTCTTGTATATGACAAAATACAAATGAAGCTCACACTAAGAGATATCAAAATTGATCAAAGCATATAGGTCAAAAATGAAAGATTGATCAATTAAATGAATTGAATACTTTAACAACTTTGTATATATGTAAAATGAGTTTGTGGAATGATTCAAGTGTGTTAAAACTTGTCTATGACCTCATATTTATAGCTTATAAAATCATATGGACGTTGGGGATGATTAAGAAAGGTTTTGGTTCCAAGGTATACATTTTCAAACTTTCCAACAGCTAGTCTTGACAAAAAAATTCAAAATTGTTTTGTTAATTTCTCCCAATTAGACCGTTAGATCATACTCAAATTTTATTCAAAATTGACAGGAGATGTTGTCTAACTACTGTAAAAATTTCAAAATGATCGGAGTTCGGGAAGGCCTCCATCTTACCGTTAGATCAAAACTGGACAAAAATTGAGCGAATTTAAATGTAAAATAAAAAATATTTTTGCAATTTAACAATTTAGTTTCAAATATGAACCTCAAAGATATGTTTCTAAGAGACATATTTTTATTATAACTTAAAATATGATCATTTAAAATTAATATGAATTTATTTTGAAACTCGGTTTTTGTAAAATGATGTTTTTCAAATAAATTCAATTTCAAGCTAGTTTGAATCAATCTTTAAAAGATGTAAAAATATGTTTGAGCTATAGGGATTTGATCAATGAAGTATCTTTACATAAAATCTAAGCACTCACTCCATTTAATGATAATTCGAGTCTTCGTGATGCTTGATTTTCTTGTGCGTATCTTTACTTGTTTGATGTTCTTGATCCTTTCTTGGTTTTGATAACTTGTAGAACATGTAGATATCATTCTTGTGCATATCTTCACTTGCTTGATGATCTAGATCTTTTCTTGACTTTGTATAGCACATGTATATCACTTGAGTTCATTTCTTGTGAGTAGAGGCGTTTGTAAAGCTTGTGTGAGATTTGCTTCGGTTTGAAGTTATACTTGGTCGGAAGATATATCGGTTAAAATGGCTATCATCATTGGAACAACCAAGTTAAATAACACTTTATTAACTTATTGTAATTATCAAAATAAGATTAATTGACTTTAAGGTCAACAATCTCCCCCTTTTTGATGATGACAATAGAGTTAATGTGTGTTTATAAAAAGATAATAATTTTAAGCATATGAATAATATGCTCCCCCTAAATAGGTGCATAGATAAAAATATACAAGCAATTATTAAAATGAAAAATACTTTGCATAGATAAGATAAGTTCAAACAACTTAACCGAAAGCATAAGTTCGAAAAATACTTAAACAAATAGACAAACTAGTAGTTCTTGATCAAGCATAGCATAATAAAATAAATGATAAAATAAACGAGTGTGTACCATTATCACTCATGACACACACACACACATAACACACATACTTTCTCCCCCTTTTTCTTCATCAAAAAGGAGGGAATAAGTAATTATCATTCAAAAGCTGCAAAAATACTTGTTAATACTCATAATAATATGTACATTAATCTAAGCAAATTTTATATAAAATAAAAATAAAAGAAAATTAAGCATAATTAAATAATGTATGCTTAAAATTAAGCATTATCAATCCCTTTTATGAATTTTTTGGAATAAACTAGATATCACAAGCTCTAGTCATACCGAGTTCACGTCGAATAGTACAAAAACGATCAGCCGAAAGTGGTTTAGTGAATATATCCGCAAATTGTGATTCGGTGCCAACGAATTCAATATTAATATCACCTTTTTGCACATGATCACGAATAAAATGATACCTTATCTCAATGTGCTTAGTGTGTGAATGTTGTATGGGGTTCTTGGTCAAACTTATGGCACTTGTGTTGTCACATTTTATGGGAATGTGGCTAAGACTAATTCCAAAGTCCTCTAGTTGTTGTTTAATGTACAAAGTTTGTGTACAACGACTTCCGGCCGCCACATATTCGGCTTCGGCCGTTGAAAGAGCCACCAAATTTTGTTTCTTACTTGACCAAGATACTAGTGCGTGTCCTAGAAAATGACATGTGCCACTAGTGCTTTTCCTATCGATTTTGCAACCCGCAAAATCCGCATCAGAATAACTTATTAGGTCAAATATGTTCTCTCTTGGATACCACAAACCCAAAGAACTAGTGCCGGAAAGATAACGGAATATACGTTTTACGGCGTGTAAGTGGGATTCTTTTGGATTCGCTTGGAATTGTGCGCATAAACAAACACTAAACATGATGTCCGGCCTAGAAGCCGTCAAATAAAGTAAGCTACCGATCATACCTCGATATTTCTTTATATCGACACTCTTACCACTTTCGTCTTTGTCAAGTTTCAACGTTGAACTCATAGGCGTACTCATTGATTTTGCGCCTTCCATGTCGAATTTCTTTAAAAGCTCCTTCACATACTTCTCATGATTAATGAAGATGCCTTCTTTGCATTGTTTCACTTGTAATCCAAGGAAGTAGTTCATTTCTCCCATCATGCTCATTTCAAATTCCTTTTGCATACAAGTAGAAAATTCTTTGCAAAGATTGTCGTTAGTAGAACTAAATATAATATTATCAACATAGATTTGTACAAGTAGCATGTCATTGTTATGATTTTTGATAAATAAGGTAGTATCAATTTTGCCTCTAACAAAACCATTGTTAATTAAAAATGAACTTAATCTATCATACCATGCTCTAGGTGCTTGTTTTAAACCATACAATGCTTTAGATAATTTAAATACATAATCCGAATAAATATGATTTTCAAAACCGGGAGGTTGTTTCACATAAACTTCCTCTTCAATAAAACCATTCAAGAAAGCACTTTTCACATCCATTTGATATAATTTAAAATTCTTAAAACATGAATAAGCAAGTAGCATGCGAATTGCTTCTAAACGAGCTACGGGTGCATATGTTTCTTCATAATCAATGCCCTCATCTTGATTGTATCATTGGGCAACAAGTCTAGCTTTATTTCTAACAATAACACCATTTTCATCCTTTTTATTTCGAAATACCCATTTAGTGCCTATAATAGTATGATCATTTGGTTTGGGAACAAGTGTCCACACTTTGTTTCTCTCAAATTGATTGAGCTCTTCTTACATAGCCATCATCCAAGATTCATCTTGTTTGGCTTCATTTATGTTTTTGGGCTCATATTGAGAAACAAATGCCACATTATTGTAAACATTTCTTAAGGATGATCTAGTCATGACCTTACTAGATGGCTCTCCAATAATTTGATCAATAGGGTGGTTGGACACAAATTTTCAACTCTTAGGTAAATCATTCGAGTTTTGCTCGGCCTTACTTTCTATCTCCTTAGAAGAAGTTTGAGCACTCGATGGTTCTTCCTTAGATGTATTATTAATTTGTATATCCAAAACTTTTTGGATAATTTCAACATCATCATCGGAATGCACTATGGGTGTAAAAGGATTAGATTCATCAAAAATAACATGCATAGATTCTTGAACAACTAAACTTTTCTTATTATAAACACGATAAGCTTTACTATTAGTAGCATATCCAAGAAATATTCCTTCGTCGAATTTAGCATCAAATTTTCCTAAATGATCACGATCATTTAAAATAAAACATTTACAACCAAAAACCATAAAATATGCAATATTAGGTTTCTTGTCATTCCATAATTCATAAGGTGTCTTATCTAACTTTTTACGAATAATAACACGATTAGTTACATAGCATGCAGTATTAACGGCTTCCGCCCAGAAATATTCCGGTAAAGAATTTTCATGTAACATGGTTCTATACATCTCTTGAAGTTTCAACCACACCATTTTGTTGAGGAGTTATAGGTGCCGAAAAGTTATGATTAATACCATGCTCATCACAAAAATTCTCAATATCAATATTATTAAATTCTCTACCTCTATCACTTCTAACATGTATAATAGAAGCACCCTTTTCATTTTGAACTTTTCTACAGAATTTATCAAATACATGAGTGTTTCACTTTTATGTGCAAGACAGAATACCCAAGTAAATCTAGAAAAATCATCAACAATCACAAAGGCATACAATTTACCACCTAAACTAGCAACCGAATTAGGTCCAAATAAATCTAAATGTAACATATCAAGTGGCCTAGTAGTAGTAATATCTTTCTTAGATTTAAAGGAAGACTTGTGTTGTTTACCAAGTTGGCATGCATCACAAATTCTATCTTTAGCAAATTTAGTTTTAGGCAATCCTTTAACTAATTTCCTTTTAGATAATTTATTAATTAAATCCAAATTAGCATGACCTAATCTTCTATGCCATAACCAAAAAGCATCATTTAACACAGATAAACATTTAACATCTTGTTGAGATAAATCATCAAGTTCAAGAGTACATACGTATTTGACCTATAAGCAGCAAACAAGATATAATTATCACTAATATTTTTAACAATGCAACATTCGGATTTAAAAATAACTTCATAACCTTTATCACACAATTGACTAATACTAAGCAAGTTATGTTTTAAACCGTCAACAAGTAAAACATTATCAATATAAGAATATTTATTACCAACCTTACCTATACCAATGATTTTGCCTTTGGCGTTGTCTCCAAATGTGACATTGCCTCCTTGTTTGGGAATAAGACTTAAGAAATTGTTCTTGTCTCCCGTCATGTGCTTTAAGCAACCACTATCCAAGAACCACCTGGTTTTGCTACCTTTGGCTTTCAAGCACACCTACACCATAACCTTAAGTAACTTCTCCTTTGGTACCCAAAATGTATTGGGTCCCTTTGGGTTAGCAAACATAATGGTTCCTTTTGGAACCCAAGCAAGCTTTCTTTTAGGAAAACTTTCATTCCTATAATAACAATGATCCACGTAATGAGTATTTCTACCACAATATGATCAAAGATGAGTGGGATCATGAGGTGTGTATGTTTTGAAAAAGTTTTTGTAATCCTTTTGGTTGTCAATTTGGTTATAGCCCAAACCGGCTTTGTCAAAAACACACCTTTGCATTCCTAATAATTTATCCAAGTTATCCTTTCCTTTAGTGAACTTGGCTAGACTATTAGTTAAGTCATCCACTTGATCTTTCAATTTGACATTTTCTAATACAAGTGAGTTTGGAGTTTCTTTCTCTTTTCCTTTCTTCAAGGTTTTGTTTTCATTTTTCAAAAATACATTTTCTTTCTCAAAGTTTTCACACTTGCTAGAAATAATCAAATTTTCCTTTTTGAGGCTTGCATACATTTTAGACAAATTTTTAAATTTTTTATGCAATTCCTCAAACATATCATATAATTCTTCATAGTCATTCTCATCATGTATATCAATATTAATAGAGGCATTATCATCACTAGATGAGTCATAAGAAGAGTGTACCTCATCGTCTCTTGCCATAAGGCAAAGGTTAGCCGTTTTCTCGTCGCTAGAGTTGGCATCGGACTCGCCTTCTTCGGAATCACTCCAAGTGCCTTTGAGGGCGTGTCTTACTTGTTTGAAGGCTTTGTTTCTTTTATCTCTTCTTTTCTTTCTTCTAACTGGGCAATTTGTTTTGAAATGCCCTGGTTCATGGCAATGGAAGCACTTCTTTTCTTCTTCATTTTCAACTCTTGGTTGAATAGATCGATCATTGTTCCTTCTTGATGAAGAATCAAAATTGTTTCCTTTTCCTTGAAACTTTTTCTTCTTAGCTAGAAATTTTATGAATTTTCTAGAAAGAAGAGCCATATCCACATCTCCTACCATCAACTCCTCATCATCTTCTAGTTGAGTTGCTTTGAGAGCTAATGACTTTTTGGCTTTTGAATCACTTTCTTCTTCTCTCGCCAATTCCTTCTCATGGGTTTTAAGTGAACCCAAGGGTTCATCCATGCTTAGCGTCTTGAGATTCTTGGCTTCTTGAATAGCCATTACTTTAGGTCTCCACTTCTTGGGAAGTGTTCTAAGAATTTTTCGAATCTTGTTTTCATTTGAATATTCCTTTCCAAGAAGATCTAAAGCATTAGTAATAATAGAGAACCTACTATACATAGAGGCAAGTGATTCATTAGGCTCCATTTTGAAAAGTTCATAATCATGAACAAGCATATTAATATTATCATCCTTAACTTGTGAGGTTCCTTCATAGGTAACTTCTAATTTATCCCAAATTTCTTTGGCGGTTTTACAACTAGAAATTTTGTTGTATTCATCTATAGTCAATGCACAATGTAGGGCATTCAAGGCTTTAGCATTAAATTGGATTTTCCTAATATCATTCTCATCATATTCGAAAATAGATTTAGGAGTAACTTTACCCTTTTCATCGGTTTTGGTAATTTCATAAGGTCCAATGAGTATAACCTTCCATTGTTCAAAATCACTAGCTTGAAGAAAAGTACACATACGACTTTTCCAATAACTATAATTTTTGCCATCAAATAGAGGTGGTCTAGTGGTGGAAGAACCTTCATTAATTCCGGTTCCTTGATAAATAGACATGATCGTAAACTCTAAGATTGTAAAATTAAAACAAGAGTACAACATCTGATACCAATTGTAGGTCGGAAAATACCCTAGAGGGGGGGTGAATAGGGTTTTTGAAAACTTAATCGGATTTTTAAAAATGATTTAAAAATATTTGATGTCTATATTTATCAAGCAATCAAGAACAAAGTTAATTCCAAACACAATGAATAAATAGCACAATATAATAGAGCAAGAGATAGAAAGATTGAACCGATCGAAGTCGAAGATTTTTTGTCCACACGGTTTGGCTTATTCCCCTACTCCGCGCTCGGTTAGTTCCCCGAAAATTTCTACTATAACCGATCTCCTTCCGGGTGAAGATCAAACCTCTACAAGTGTATTCTTCTCACACACTCTTACAAGTATTGAAACACCCTCAATACTCTCACAAGAAATCCCTCTTGTTAATCTATGAGATACACCTCTCACAATTATGATTCAAATGAGTTTTGGTAACAAACACCAATATTGTACAATATCTCTCTTGTATATGACAAAATACAAATGAAGCTCACACTAAGAGATATCAAAATTGATCAAAGTATATAGCTCAAAAATGAAAGATTGATCAATTAAATGAATTGAATACTTGAATAACTTTGTATTTATGTAAAATGAGTTTGTAGAATGATTCAAGTGTGTTAAAACATGTCTAGGACCTCATATTTATAGCTTGTAAAATCATATGGACATTGGGGATGATTAAGAGAGGTTTTGGCTCCAAGGTATATACATTTTCAAACTTTCCAACAGCTAGTTTTGACAAAAAAATTCAAAATTGTTTTGTTAATTTCTCCCAATTAGACCGTTGGATCATACTCAAATTTTATTCAAAATTGCCAGGAGATGTTGTCTAACTACTGTAAAAATTTCAAAATGATCGGAGTTCGGGAAGGCCTCTATCTTACCGTTAGATCAAAACTGGACAAAAATTGAGCGAGTTTTAAATGTAAAATAAAAAATATTTTTGCAATTTAACAATTTAGTTTCAAATAAAATTCTAATGATTTTTGAACCTCAAAGATATGTTTCTAAGAGACATATTTTTATTATAGCTTAAAATATGATCATTTAAAATTAATATGAATTTATTTTGAAACTCGGTTTTTGTAAAATGATGTTTTTCAAATAAATTCAATTTCAAGCTAGTTTGAATCAATCTTTAAAAGATGTAAGAATATGTTTGAGCTATATGGATTTGATCAATAAAGTATCTTTACATAAAATCTAAGCACTCACTCCATTTAATGATAATTCGAGTCTTCGTGATGCTTGATTTTCTTGTGCGTATCTTTACTTGTTTGATGTTCTTGATCCTTTCTTGGTTTTGATAACTTGTAGAACATGTAGAGATCATTCTTGTGCATATCTTCACTTGCTTGATGATCTAGATCTTTTCTTGACTTTGTATAGCACATGAATATCACTTGAGTTCATTTCTTGTGAGTAGAGGCGTTTGTAAAACTTGTGTGAGATTTGCTTCGGTTTGAAGTTACACTTGGTCGAAAGATATATCGGTTAAAATGGCTATCATCATTGGAACAACCGAGTTAAATAACACTTTATTAACTTATTGTAATTATCAAAATAAGATTAATTGACTTTAAGGTCAACAAAAAGTATGATTTTACAGATTAGTATAGTAAAACATCACTGTTATACTTATGGCTCGTTTGATTGCCCTTATCAAATTATAAATTAGACAGTTTATGATTTCCACATTTAATTGTGTTTGGTTGTGAAAATTGAATATCATAATTTAATTTCATTCATCAAAATATATATAATTGAGTTCAAGTAAAAAAAAAAAATATTACCAAATTCTAGAACTAGAGAATTCACTCCTACCATAGATTTATAAAATAACTAGTGCTTATTCTTAACATTGATGTCCATGGACAAAATTAACAAAGGATTTCAGATATGGGATTCGAAGGCAGAGGGATGGGGGTGTCATGGTTTTAATGATTTAATTAATCAACATAGCGAATTGATGTTTATCGGGTTTGCCTTCCAATCATATTCCCTTCCTCAATACTTTAGATTTCTCCCTTGAGAGGATATAAAGAAAAAAAAAGGTCTTAGGGAATGGATTGGGGACCATTACCCTATAGTTTTCAATATGGTGGTTAGGAGGTTATATAACTTGAGATCTTACCCATATAAAGGTAATTAGGTAAAACCTCTTTATAGTGATATTTTGTAAAACCTCCATTTAGTTATAAAAAAGAATAAGCCACTTTTAACATATTTTAGTGGTCAAACACTCCAATTAAACTAAAACAAAAACAAAAACCAAAATATACTAGTAAGTGTGTTTCTCTTACAAGAGATGCAAATTATAAGAAAATAAATAAATTTTAAAAAATTGCAAAGATCATGGGATCTCGCAGTGTTGATGCCGAGAATCGCGCCATAGTTGACAGAATTCAAATTTGACCTTCCTAACTCAACTTATTACTAAATCAAAACTTGCCAGAAATAGTAAATTCGCGAATTCAGAGGCCTAAATGAAAGAATTTGGCCAAAAAATAGCTTGCATCACCGCCTGTGAGAATCCGCAAATGCGACCCCCGGGTCTCGTCCCCGTTCGTTAGGCGTCTTGAAACGTCGGAACAGATCCCGTCGTTCCATTTGCTCGGAGTTTGTTTTGATAATTCATATCGGGTGTCCCTACGTCTATTCTAGATGCAAAGGGGTTCGTTCAGAGTCGCCAGTACGTTTTACGAGAAAACGGACAAAAAGGGTCGTGTAAGAGGAAAGGCTACAGATAAGCCTTTCTTTACACGTTTGTCTGCGAAACCAGGATTCTATAGGGTTCGGGAACTATATTACGGTTTGCGAAGGTGTTAAGCACCCATTCCGCCCTTTCGGTCTCTAGTGGACTTATATGTTTATTCTATGTTGAAAAACTTGGATGCTTTTACTGACAGTCTACTACTTTTCAAATGGAAGCCCTAATTTCTGGGGAAAACGGGAAAGGGATAGAAAACTTTGTGTTCCGAGATCCGGTGTTTTATTATTGAAAGATGTAAATACAAATGACAAAAACCTTTTATTTTGAAAGAGTATCCCGTATTATTTCCTCAGATAATGACGGTTTTCTCGTGTTTGATTACTTTTGTAAAAGTTCGGATCTTGTATTGGAACTAATTTAATGTGGAATCAGAACTCTTGAGGAGAGTTATCAGACACGTCGCAGTCTATAGAGAAGACAGGAATGTTGATTTTAATTCCTAGATAAGTCGTATAAGTCCGGGTATTGAAAGCAGAATTTTATCTGGACGATAGTCTACTTATTCTTCTGGTTTTGCAATAAAACAAATATTTAATTATTATAAGAGACTTTATTTACCTTCCCGACGAGAATAATAATAAGAAAGAGAATATAATACGGCAGAGAGATCTCCGGCGATAATAATCTTCTCCTTCTTCAGATATTTTCGAGAATTCGATTCCCGAGACTGGACACGTCGAGTGTCGAGAATAGATTCGATAATTCTTCAGAAATAAGACGATAATAGAAAATACTAGACGAAAGATCAGAAAATCAGATCATAGACCCGCAATTCTACTCTAAAACTGTTGTTTTTTGCTCTGATGTTGGTGTCCTCAAACCCTTGGGGGTGATGGCCTATTTATAGTGCCGAAAAGGTGTATGTCGCGCGACATTTGGTGTATGTCGCGCGACAATCTTGACTGTCGTGCGACATTTACTTTAATGATGATGTGGTGGGGCAAATGTCGCGCGACATTTGGTGTATGTCGCGCGACATTCTACTTTAATGATGATTCTGACTCATTGCTGAGTCAGAAAGTGGAGTGGTGGGGTGTTTGTCGCGCGACATGTTCCCCAAAAGTGAGGATTGTCGCGCGACATACTTGTGTATGTCGGTGCGACAATCTTGAATGTCGCGCGACAATCTTGACTGTCGCGCGATAATCTTGAATGTCGTGCGATATTTCACTTGAAAACATGTTTGTTTGGCCACCAAACCCTTTCGGGGCAGTTTCGGGTGTTCGGGTGAATTTCGGACTCAAAAACAGCAGTTCTAGAAGGTTGTTAGGGTTCTTACGGGGGTCACGGATCGGGGTGTCTACAGACCCTCTCGACTCAAGCTCCTTGCTTGCAAGGAATTGAGGCGACTGGAAGATACCATGATCGATGGCTCCCGCAAGAACTCTAAAGAAGTGCGTGTATGCAACAGGTGCTCGTGAGTGCCTCCGGAGAGGGCTTTTGTGTTTAGTTTTGCCTCCGGAGAGGGCTTTTGTTACCTCATTGCCTCTTTCGAGGGCTTTTTACTCCACGTGCCTCCCCCCGGAAGGACTTTTTGCTCCACTTGCCTCCCCCTGGAAGGACTTTTTGCTCCACGTGCCTCTGTGGGAGGACTTTTTGCTCCACTTGCCTTCCCCTGGAAGGACTTTTTGCTCCACGTGCCTCTCTAGGAGGACTTTTTGCTCCACTTGCCTTCCCCCGGAAGGACTTTTTGCTCCACGTGCCTCTCTGGGAGGACTTTTTGCTCCACTTGCCTTCCCCCGGAAGGACTTTTTGCTCCACGTGCCTCCCCCCGGAACGACTTTTTGCTCCACGTGCCTCCCCCCGAGAGGACTTTTTGCTCCACTTGCCTCCCCCCGGAAGGACTTTTTGCTCCACGTGCCTCCCCCCGGAAGGACTTTTTGCTCCACGTGCCTCTCCTCGAGAGGACTTTTTGCTCCACT
The DNA here is from genome assembly GCA_021464415.1 of Lonicera japonica. Lineage (NCBI taxonomy): Eukaryota > Viridiplantae > Streptophyta > Magnoliopsida > Dipsacales > Caprifoliaceae > Lonicera > Lonicera japonica. The sequence continues at coordinate 55,663,018 of CM038470.1, forward strand.
TGCCTCCCCCCGGAAGGACTTTTTGCTCCACGTGCCTCTCCTCGAGAGGACTTTTTACTCCACTTGCCTCCCCCCGGAAGGACTTTTTGCTCCACGTGCCTCCCCCTGGAAGGACTTTTTGCTCCACGTGCCTCTCCTCGAGAGGACTTTTTGCTCCACTTGCCTCCCCCCGGAAGGACTTTTTGCTCCACGTGCCTCTCCTCGAGAGGACTTTTTGCTCCACTTGCCTCCCCCCGGAAGGACTTTTTGCTCCACGTGCCTCTCCTCGAGAGGACTTTTTACTCCACTTGCCTCCCCCCGGAAGGACTTTTTGCTCCACGTGCCTCCCCCTGGAAGGACTTTTTGCTCCACGTGCCTCTCCTCGAGAGGACTTTTTGCTCCACTTGCCTCCCCCCGGAAGGACTTTTTGCTCCACGTGCCTCTCTGGGAGGACTTTTTGCTCTACTTGCCTCTCTGGGAGGACTTTTGATCTGTAAAAGAAAGAAAAAATAAAAAAAAAAAGAAAATAAATTGCCTCCGGAGAGGGCTTGTGCCTGTGTTAAGGACTTAATGACCGGTTTGCCTGTAGAAAGGGCTTAGGTGAATGGATTGCCTCCGGGGAGGGCTTGTGCCTGTAGAAAGGACTTGTGGGTGATGTTTTGCCTGTAGAAAGGGCTTATGTGAATGGATTGCCTCCGGAGAGGGCTTATGCCTGTGTTAAGGACTTGATGACCGGTTTGCCTGTAGAAAGGGCTTAGGTGAATGGATTGCCTCCGGGGAGGGCTTGTGCCTGTAGAAAGGACTGGTGGGTGATGTTTTGCCTGTAGAAAGGGCTTATGTGAATGGATTGCCTCCGGGGAGGGCTTGTGTTTGTGAATTGCCTCTGGAGAGGGCTTGTGTTGGTGAATGCCTCCGGAGAGGGCTTGTGTTTGTGAATTGCCTCCGGAGAGGGCTTGTGTTTGTGAATTGCCTCCGGAGAGGGCTTGTGTTGGTGAATTGCCTCCGGAGAGGGCTTGTGTTGGTGCATTGCCTCCGGAGAGGGCTTGTGTTGGTGAATTGCCTCTCTTAGACTGCTAGAGTGAGAGAGAGAAATCTTGCGAAGGTGAAAAGAGCTTCTCGGGGTCTAATCGGGATGTCTGTTTCCCTGTATCTTTCTGAACTTTACTCTCATGTTTTCCTCGAGTGAAGATACTTCACTCAGAAGGCAGTTTTCGAATTTATGTGCTTTCCACAGAGTGATGGTCCGAGGTTTTTCAAATCATCTCTCCTGTATCGTGCTGAAAAGAAAATTTGTTCGAAAGGTCAATCTCTGATCTCTTGTTCTCTTCTTAGTTCTCATTTTTGGTGGGCCCACATCGTTTTTTGTTTTTCGATGCCCTTATTCCTCCCTCTTTTGGGAAAGACTTTTCCAGGCCTTTTCTGTTTTTGACCAGGAGTCTTTTCATCCCTTTGTCGTGATCAGGAGCCTTACTCACCCAAAACGAAGCCCTGAGCCGGTTTTGGCCTAGCTGTCACTTTTGGTGTGGCTCTCCCTGTCACTCTGCATTTCTGTTTCTCTCACTCACTTTGGGTGCTCATGCGGGTTCTTTCTTTTTTCTACTCTTTCAATTTTTTCTATTCCCGTCTTATCTTGTTTTTTCTCATTTGATGGTCTCGGTTCTTCTTGGGAGATCAGAGACTACTTTAACTATTCGCATTTCGTCCTCGCATTTTCGGAGAGATGATTTGGAAGTCCTTCCTCGTGTTCTTATCCTGGGTGTGCGGTCTTTGGCAATTTTTTCGAAAACTGCTTCTCGGAAGTCCTCCTGCGTGAGATAAAATGAGACAAAGGTCAAAAAATCAGGGGAAAGGTCAATATGTCGCGCGACATTTTGATCCACTATATATACTCCCTGCTGAGCTCATTCCACCTCATTCTCTCCTTCCTCTTTCTCTCTCTAGCTCTCTTTCTCTCTCTTTCTCTCTTCTCTTAAGCGCGGAAGCCCCGCTGCTTTTCCGACTTTCTCGTTTATTCCACTCATATATATACAGATGGATCCTCCAGAGCCTGATAGATTGGAGGGTGACCAGGAGGAGGTCACCTTTACTGATGCTCAGGGCGTTCTCCGCTGTAGTCCTCATCACGATGACTGGGAGGACTTGGATTGGTATGCCGAGGATGGGATAGACCGCGGTCGGGCGGTGGTCTACCGAGATGCTACCCGGCCTGCTCTAGTCCCGGATATTCCATGGCTCTTGATGGAGCCTGTTTCCCATGAGATTCGTCGACGATCTCTGGTACGTTTTCTTGAAATTTTATCTTCTTTTGATTTATTTCTGCCGTTTCCTGCACGTATTTTAAACAATTCATATTTAGCATACATGTTTGCCTAGGAATAGCGTCCGATTTTGTGAGTCCGTACTTTTACTTGTGATACCTTCTAGGTTTTTAGAAAATTACATAATATACCCTATAAACCCATATAACTCTCATAATTACACCAAAGTACCCTCAGGTTTGAAAAATTACATAATTTACCCCTATAACTCCATATCTCTCATAATTACACCAAAATACCCTCAGGTTTGGAAAATTACATAATTTACCCCTATAACCCTAATCCACCAAAATACCCTCAGGTTTGGAAAATTACATAATTTTACCCTATAACCCTATAACTCTCATAATTACACCAAAATACCCTCAGGTTTGGAAAATTACATAATTTACCCTTATAACTCCATATCTCTCATAATTACACCAAAATACCCTCAAGTTTGGAAAATTACATAATTTTACCCTATAACTCCATATCTCTCATAATTACACCAAAATACCCTCAGGTTTGGAAAATTACATATTTTTACCCTATAACTCCATATCTCTCATAATTACACCAAAATACCCTCAGGTTTGGAAAATTACATAATTTTACCTTATAACTCTATATCTCTCATAATTACACCAAAATACCCTCAGGTTTGGAAAATTATATAATTTTACCTTATAACTCTATATCTCTCATAATTACACCAAAATACCCTCAGGTTTGGAAATTTACATAATTTACCCTTATAACCCTATATCTCTCATAATTACACCAAAATACCCTCAGGTTTGGAAAATTACATAATTTACCCCTATAACCCTATATCTCTCATAATTACACCAAAATACCCTCAGGTTTGGAAAATTACATAATTTTACCCTATAACTCTATATCTCTCATAATTACACCAAAATACCCTCAAGTTTGGAAAATTACATAATTTTACCCCTATAACCCTATATCTCTCATAATCACACCAAAATACCCTCAGGTTTGGAAAATTACATAATTTTACCCCTATAACCCTATATCTCTCATAATTACACCAAAATACCCTCAGGTTTCTTATATCCATATCTCCATTTGGTTTGCAGTGGGTTGGCCGAGGTTGGGGTTCTCCCAACACTATATCTTCGGAGTGGCGACGGGCACCGGCCCCTGTCCAGGAGTTGCTCCTTGCGACTCCTTTTGGCTCCCTCTTCGACGCCCTCCCAGAGCGAGTTTCTAGGGCGACGGTTTTGGTGTCGGCACTGGCTTGCCATTGGTGGGATACTACTCATACCTTCCATTGGAGTTGGGGTGAGATGACGATGACACCTCTTGATCTTTTTGCTTTGACTGGGATTTCTTCAGGGGGGATCCCTATTCGGATTGACGTCCCTTTGCGTCTGACGGCGGAGGGCATTGTGGGCGCACTTGGGTGGTTTCCCGAGCGACGGAGTTCGGGTGATACGATTCCTCGGGGTGTCTTAGTCACGCGACTAGCCACAGAGAGAGCTCAACTAGTTGCTTCGGGGGTGTCGATGACCCGTCAGGAGGCGCGTCAGTATGCCCGCGTCCTTCTCCTATTGACACTCCATGACCTATTCGAGGCGCGTGGGGGGGACACGGCCCATCTTTGGTGGTTGCCCTATCTTCGGGACTTCAGCCTCATGTTTGACTATGACTGGGGCGGCTTCATTCTCGCTGTCCTGTATGACGCCATGGACCAGGTCTCTCGCCATTTAGCCCTGAACCTCAAGGGCTTCTCATTGTTGTGGGAGGTACATACTTTAGTCCTTTTGTCTTTGTTTTGGATCTTCATATATCACCTGTAGATTATTGCTGAAATCCTTTATCTTTCCTTTTCAGAGTTGGTTCGTTGCTTATACCCGCCTGGGTCGCGCCCAGGTGGATCTCCTCGTTGAGAACGAGGACCAGTTTCCCTTTCTCCGCCGATTCATTGCGGGGAACTACAGGGCTCCCTACGTATACCGGACTCGGGAGACCGGAGCTGCTGCTGTCCACGACCTGTTGGAGGAGCAGGTAAATATTTTAGTTTTCTCCTTTTTCAATAGATAATAAAATAGAAAATAAATTACTGAAATAAAATCTTATTCTTCTCTTTCAGATTGAGTGGGCCCCTTGGGGCGATCTGGGCCTCCATTTTGGATATGGCCGTTCTCTGATTGCTTCGAGGACCAGGCAGCTTATCAGGGACGAGTACGGTCCTCACTTCTATCTGGGCGAGAGGGTTATTCGCCAGCATTCACCAGCTCAGTGGCCTCGGGTTCCTTTATTTCCGCCAGTTCTGATGAGGCGGACAGGTGAGATTGATTCCGTGACGATACATGCCCTTGTAGACGGACTCGGCTTCCAGACGTTTACTGAGGAGGGGGACTACGCTGTCTTTGCTGCCCGTTATCTGATGAGAGAGCCGAAGGGGACTCGGGGACGGGTCTTCTACGAGAGGTACCGGGCGTTGGGAGGCGATCCCAACTTCATACGAGGGCAGACTCACTTGTCCAGGACGGTCCCTGGTTACTTGCCGCCTATCCCTGATCAGAGGGATAATATTTTGGACTCTGACGATGATGATCCTGATGGCGAGAGGGACGTCCCTGCTGCTGCCGAGGGAGGTGATGTTGGACCTGAGGGTGGCGAGGATAGGCCTGAGGGCTACGAGGGAGGTGCGACAGCGGTTCCCGAGCAGCCGTCTCAGACTTCACCGGGAGAGGGACAGCCTGCTGAGAGAGGGGGAGGTGATTTTCCCGAGCGATCCTGGGAGCCTAAAGACCTCGGGGTTGACTACGAGCAGTTTGGGCGGACTCCTCCTATTGCTGCTGCTGTTTCTAGTGGGGTCCCGCCTATGAGGGCGACGGCCGTAGTGGACCCTCCGGGTGTTCGTACTTTTGCCACGCTGACTCCCCTTCCGTCTGCTGTCATGGGTCCTCCGGTCAGATCTACAGGCTTGGTGGCTCATCTTCTTGTCCTCCTTTGTTCCCGATTTATGAGGAGGGCGGGTCTACTTCTGCTGCTATGCCGGGGAGTTCGTCCATTCATCCGGTAGATCTACCGTCACTTCCCCGAGACTTCTCCTATGTTGGCGCTGGCTTACGTCGATATGCGGTGCCTGAGTATCCTCTCCCTGGAGACACGTTTGACTATTTGGGTGGCCGTTCTGATGATGAGGTATGTGCTTTCCTTCTTTCAATATCTTTTCATATCCATGCTTACTTATTTTATCGGTGCTGATTCTTCTTTCTTTTCTTTTCAGCGGGTGAGCGTGCGAGTGGCGGACCTGAGAGCTTGGCATTCCCAGTACCTCTACAGCTGGAACCTGCTCCAGTACGTTGGTCGAGACCCTACGACATACATGCGGGATTATCAGAGGGCGATCGACGTTTCCTTGCGGGCAGATGACCCTCTGTCTCCCTCTCGGGCTCGGACGGAGTCTCGGAGGAGCAGTAGCCGGACTTCCAGGCGGTCTCGATCCTCAGTGATCCGGTCCACGGCTCCGGTCCAGCAGACAGGGCCTTCGCAGGCAGCGGCTCCTTCGACTCAGGGTGTCCCAGAGGTCGATCCTACTCCTGAGGAGGATTCTGGTGATAGTGGGAGTGTGTCCAAACGCTCCCGACTAGATTAGCTTTCTTTCCTGTATTTAGTTAGTCCTGACAAATATGTAGTTTTATTTTTAGACTTTTTAGACAGGATTTTTGTAGAAAAAACTGTTATTTTATTAGTTTTATAAAAAATCTTCATTTGTGTCTAATGATGCGTATTTATCTATCTAATGATGAAAAATGAATTATGCGAACCGATAAAGTAGGAATTGTACCTTTGTGATGCTACTGAAGTTATCTGCAAAAGAACAAAGTGAGCATAAATGCATACAAAAGTGGATCTTTTGGCAAAACTGACTCTTATGTGTATGAAAAACTTAAAAACAGAGCACATCAAGGGAGTTTGTCGCGCGACATTCCCTCCTGAATATGGGTTTGTCGCGCGACAAACAGGTGCAGGAGCTCTCCTTTTTTGCTATAAATACACCCATCCTCCTTCCTTCATCCTCACACCTTCCTCACAATGTCTTCTTATCTCATAAATTCTGATTTTTCTTATGTTGAAGCCCGAGATGCTCTGATATCTTCTGAGAATGGCTTGAACTTTGGTGTATTCAGTCCTTTAGCGAGCTGGCGCCATCGTCCTGTAGATTTCTCCTTTTTGCTTGGCGCTCTGTACTTTTGGAGTCCTGCCTATCATCTTTTCCATTTCGGATTAGACGAGCTCTGCCCGACTTATGAAGAATTCTCCTGGTTATTGCGTTCTGATGTTCGTCTCCCGATGGCTATTCCCATAGAAGAAATCGGTCCTCGAGATATGCTGATTGCTCTGCTAGCCATTCCCCAAGCGGCCTGTGATGGCTTTCTTATCGACGGACTCCTTGACCTCCATAAAATGGTGAGGTTCTTTCATCGCTATGAAGAGAGAGCTTCTTATAGTGCGGGACGTACTGTGGCAGCCTTGATTTATCTGGTTTCTGATATGCTACTGGTGACGGGCTCTTCCCGTGTTGATCCGACTATTCTGAGTCTGATTTATCATGCTAGGAATGGGGAATCCATAGTGCCCATAGTTTTGGCAGAGACTCTGAATGGTCTAGATGATGTCCAAAGGGGAGCTTCACCCTTCTTCAGGGGAAGTCCACGCTTGCTATACATGTGGCTATTGGAGCGTTTCCGATCAGTGGGCTTTAATGGGGTTCAGCTTAACAACCCGACATTCTTCTTCCGTCGTCCCCTCTTTGGTGCCTTGACCATGTCCTCCTCTGATTGGACGGTATGGTTTTCAGAGAATTCGAGGGCCATTCGGTGGAACATTCCTTGGTGGAAGCTGAGGGCGATAGTGCTTAGTACCGGGGGGCAACATTACATTCGGCTCCGTGGACTCTGGTTCACTTCTTTTTATCTCCCAGGACGTCTTTTTCGGCAGTTTAACATTCCCCAGGGCATTCCTCTTGGCCTGTACAACTTTTCTTCCGAGTCTAAATATTTGACCCAGCATATTTCTTCATCGATGGAGAGAATGTGGCGTGTTCGACTGACTCGCCAGTTCAACCCTGCCTGTTTCGGTATTTCCAGGCCCCTCCGGGCTGATATCATCCATTCTCTTTGGGGGTCTCTTGAAGACGAACTGATCGATGACCCTTTTCAGATGGAGTGGTTTCGGTTTATGGATTCCGAGGCCATAGAAGAAAGCATTGTCTCTGCGTACCAGATTCTGGACGAGGCCCGAATTGACTTGGCTACTGAGGACCCAGCTTGGCCAACCCCTAGAGATTAGGTCTTTCTGTATGATGTATCTCCTTTGTAACTTTCGGTGTTCTGAACCACCTTAGTAATAAACAAAGGACTTTTATTGCTTCATAATGTTTAAACCGGAAATGAATTTCCTTACAAAATGTTTTTACAGGTACAAGCTTAAAAAGTAAATCTAGGAAAGACTATTCCCTACCCTTTCCCTCACTCATATCTCTCACCCTTACAATTTCACTCTTTCCCCTTTTTTCCTCATAATCTGGATCAGTGTATCAAGTGTACTGGGTCATCTCGGATGAGTCTTACTGGATCAAAGCCTTCTTCATCAGTGGTCAGGGCGTTAATTCCCGCAGGTGGAGCATGGTTAGGAAGGGGGTTGTTGGTAACATTGGGCCCGCCAGGTGCGGGGATGGTACCAGCCTCGATTAAGTCCTGGATGCGATGGCGGAGAGCCAAACAACGTTCCGTGTCATGGCCTGCAGCCTGATGGTATGCACAATTCTCATTCATTCTCCAAGTACCGGGGATAGGACTCGGTGGAGGATGTGGGTTGAGTGGAGTGATTAGTCCGGCTTTTCGGAGTAGTTCCAAGCTTTTGACCAGGGTAGTGGGAAGAGTACAGAAGTTCCTTTTTTTCCTTATTTCAGTGCCCGAAGAGTCTTCTTGTGCGGGCCAATTCATCGGGGATGTTTGTGGTGGCTGTTGAAATGGGTTCTGTTGATACGGGTATGAGCCTATTTGGTTAACGGTTGGAGTGGCCATTTTTCTCCCTGCGTATGAGGCTTGCTTGGTATCATTCTCTGCTTTCTTAGCCAACTCTTCTTCTACTTGTGACCCCATGCTTAACAAGGCTCTAAAGTGTGGGAACACATGCTTTCCCATGCAACTCAATACAACTGGCGCGAAATTTTTCTGTATGATCTCCAATTGTTCTTCTTCATTGGGCCGTTTGGACATTTGGGAGGCCATCTCTCTCCAACGTGTGACGAAATCGCTGAAGCTTTCTTTCTCTCCTTGCTTGGCCATTTCCAGGTGCTTGCGAGTAATTTCCCAATCTTCATTGGACCCATATTTATTCATGAACTCCTTGACAATATCTCCCCAAGTCTTCGTGTGGTGTCTCTCGAGATCAAAAAACCATCTCAGGGCGGCCCCCGTGAGAGTCATGTGAAAGGCCTGAGCTAATTCCGGTTCTCCACAACCGGACATTTGCATGGATCTGATGTAGGATTGGAGATGGGTTTTAGGAGGTGTGGTTCCCGTGAACTTGGTGATGGAAGGGAGCTTGAATCCCTGGGGTAATCTTGCTTCTGGGTAGAGGGAAAAAGCATTCATATCTGTAATCTCATATGCTCCTTTTATCAAGGAGACCCCCCTTTGCAGAACCTTCATCTGCTCTTTCAATTTCTTCATTTCTTCACTTTCTCTTGACACCTCGTCGGGCTGTTCCCGAGCTATAACCGATTCTGCATACACTGCCCGAAGTCGATTGATATCTGGGTACTCATTAGGAGGGGCTACTGGGGCCGGTAGTGGAATAGGCCTTGCGGGAACTTGTGGCCATGGCTGGTATTGAGGATCAACGCCCGGTTGGGGCTGTGGCCAGACGATAGGTGGCTCTGGTTGCTGATAGGTAGGGCCTGAATCTGGGGCCCACTGATTCGGGTTGTTAGGATCTGCCTGAACGGGACCTGTGGTGACAGGACTCGTTTGAGGTGGATTGGTTCCTTGAACTAGGGGAAGTACTTGCAATGACTGCCCTTGATCTCGATTCGGTGGTAGTCGTTCAAACCCCGGTGGCGCGACCCGCCCGGCTGACAACTCTTCTACTCGAACTCGGGTACTCTGTTGTTCATTCGTGAGGTTTGCTAGACTCATGCTGACGGTCCTCAGTAAACGATACATTTCGGCTAAATCTGGATGTGGTGCAGACGCCTCGGCTAGGCTCTGATCTGTCTCTGGATTCTCGCGTCTATCAGCCATTTCCGGTGTGCTCGGTCTTATTAATCTCCCGGTATGATCTCGACCAGCCCAACCTTCCAGACTGTTGCCGTATGATGACTGTAGATGGAACCATAGGGTGAAGATGAAGGAAGACCATGACGTGACTCGATTTTGCCAAAAGAACCACGAAGAAAAGAAAAACAACGAAAGCCAAGTTTCGGGTGTTTTATAAAGACACATCAACAACAACTTGAGCGAATTCCCGGTGGGAGTTTAGGATAGGCAGCGAAGTGCTCCTTGGGTTATCCTGCTCGTCCCGAATTTTAAAAAACTCATTTTTTGATTTTATAAAAATTGGGAATATCTCTCCTCTTGAGTTGCTTTTCATGGGAGATGTACCGGGGAAAGTCACAACGAGTTTAACCTCGATGTAAGTTTCTACGACGGAGGGTGGTCAGCCTCCGGCCGTACTTGCCAATATCTGGGGGGAGATATATATATGAGAAGGCCCTATGTGGTACAAAAACTCCTCACGGTTGATAAAAATACATAAGAGTGTTCTATCTTGACTCTTCCTATATGCAGCGCAGGTGTAATGCAAGGTGAAGGTTTTCAGGCTCCCTCCTATTTGGCAAGACCTCGCGATATACCCCAGGGGCGGGTACGTGCAAGAATCTTTTGATATACTTCCCGGGTACGTGAGTGTTCTCGTCACTCGATATACCTCGGGGGCGTACTTGGCCAAGGAGAGTGGAAGTAAATGCTTTCGGTTTATGTTGGCCCAAGCGAGCCAACTCCCTACTCACTTATAATACTTCCGAGGGTTCGCGGTAAATTCACACTCGTAGAACCAATGCATGATTTGTGAAAGTGCGTGCAAAACAGGAATTTTCAAAAGATCAATTGCAAATATCTTATCTTCGAGGTGTATTTTGAAAACGCCATTTTTATTTTAAAAAAGATATTTCTTTACAATCATATATAACATAAAGGGGGAATCCTAAACATATGTCTATGTCAATGAATGGACTCTACTGCGCCTCTAGGTCAAGTCAACAATAAAATCCAGGCGCCACGTCACGGGGAAAATAGGGAAAGCAGTAAAAGCATGTATGTCAACATATTTATGAATAAAAGTCCACATATAAGAGCCTAGTTCTCAATTACTCCCCAGCAGAGTCGCCACTGTGAGAATCCGCAAATGCGACCCCCGGGGCTCGTCCCCGTTCGTTGGGCGTCTTGAAACGTCGGAACGGATCCCGTTGTTCCATTTGCTCGGAGTTTGTTTTGATAATTCATATCGGGTGTCCCTACGTCTATTCTATATGCAAAGGGGTTCGTTCAGAGTCGCCAGTACGTTTTACGAGAAAACGGACAAAAAGGTTGTGTAAGGGGGAAGGCTATAGACAAGCCTTTCTTTACACATTTGTCTGCGAAACCAGGATTCTATAGGGTTCGGGAACTATATTACGGTTTGGGAAGGTGTTAAGCACCCATTCCGCCCTTTCGGTCTCTAGTGGACTTATATGTTTATTCTATGTTGAAAAACTTGGATGCTTTTACTGACAGTCTACTACTTTTCAAATGGAAGCCCTAATTTCTGGGGAAAACGGGAAAGGGATAGAAAACTTTGTGTTCCGAGATCCGGTGTTTTATTATTGAAAGATGTAAATACAAATGACAAAAACCTTTTATTTTGAAAGAGTATCCCGTATTATTTCCTCAGATAATGACGGTTTTCTCGTGTTTGATTACTTTTGTAAAAGTTCGGATCTTGTATTGGAACTAATTTAATGTGGAATCAGAACTCTTGAGGAGAGTTATCAGACACGTCGAAGCCTATAGAGAAGATAGGATATGTTGATTTTAATTCCTAGATAAGTCGTATAAGTCCGGGTTTTGAAAACAGAATTTTATCTGGACGATAGTCTACTTATTCTTCTGGTTTTGCAATAAAACAAATATTTAATTACTAGAAGAGACTTTATTTACCTTCCCGACGAGAATAATAATAAGAAAGAGAATATAATACGGCAGAGAGATCTCTGGCGATAATAATCTTCTCCTTCTTCAGATATTTCCGAGAATTCGATTCCCGAGACTGGACACGTCGAGTGTCGAGAATAGATTCGATAATTCTTCAGAAATAAGACGATAATAGAAAATACTAGACAAAAGATCAGAAAATCATATCATAGACCCGCAATTCTACTCTAAAACTGCTGTTTTTTGCTCTGATGTTGGTGTCCTCAAACCCTTGGGGGTGATGGCCTATTTATAGTGCCGAAAAGGTGTATGTCGCGCGACATTTGGTGTATGTCGCGCGACAATCTTGACTGTCGCGCGACATTTACTTTAATGATGATGTGGTGGGGCAAATGTCGCGCGACATTTGGTGTATGTCGCGCGACAATCTTGACTGTCGCGCGATATTCTACTTTAATGATGATTCTGACTCATTGCTGAGTCAGAAAGTGGAGTGGTGGGGTGTTTGTCGCGCGACATGTTCCCCAAAAGTGAGGATTGTCGCACGACATACTTGTGTATGTCGGTGCGACAATCTTGAATGTCGCGCGACAATCTTGACTGTCGCGCGACAATCTTGAATGTCGTGCGACATTTCACTTGAAAACATGTTTGTTTGGCCACTAAACCCTTTCGGGGCAGTTTCGGGTGTTCGGATGAGTTTCGGACTCAAAAACAGCAGTTCTAGAAGGTTGTTAGGGTTCTTGCGGGGGTCACGGATCGGGGTGTCTACACCGCCAAAGATCATGGGGTGTCACACTTTTGATGTTTTTGTTTTAGTAGCGATTGAAGTTAACGTCCTTATATTTGTTTTTGTGCTTTTAGTAAACTCACCCATCACCGGGGTGAGTTGAAAGTTTTTGTTGAAAACCACTGGAATAAGTATAAAATATTCTCATATTGGGGTGAGAAAAATAAAATTGTCGGTGTATTTAAGAACAGTATAATGATGTTCGAAAGCCAAACGCACAACTTACTTCTTGTACACACCCAATAAAAGGAAAACTAATATATAACAAAATAAAATCGTACATTGCGTAGAGAAAGGTAGAATTCACTTGTGTTGCCAAAGAAACCCTAGTTTTTTTACATGAACCAAGCACTGAAAAAACTGTGTTTTTATAATTCATAGAATATGTGACGAGAATATGAAACAACCAAAATTCTCGAGCTTTATCATATTATCTGGGGTCTATTTGAGTAATCGAAGCTTCATCAACAGACACCGTCGTTGCTAACTTGCTCATATGTTTATCTAATTCCAGTCCTTTTGGTGCATGTGATTCAATTCTACTATGAAAGTAAAATGGTGGTTGTTCGGGCAATGGTAATGATACACTATAACTACTGAGCATGAGAACTATTGCGGCCATTGAAGGCCTTGAGTCCATATCTTCTTGAACACACAACAAGCCCATTTGGATGCATTTAATCACTTCGTTTCTCACATGACTATCTGCTAGAGTCGGATCCATCAACTCTAATGGCATTCCATCCTTCCACGTTTTCCATGCCTGCAATTATAATATTATTGGAAGTTACTTTAATTGATATCTATGTTAATTCTAGCACTAGGAAAATTAAAAACATGCAGTACGTTTTGATTTACACTCACATGGCTGAGAAGGTCAAGGTCCTCCCCGCAGACTGATGGATGAAAACAACTGTTCTTTTTGCCACTGATGATCTCGAGAACTAAGACGCCAAAACTGAACACGTCTGACCCGACAGAAAAATGCCCATGCATTACATACTCTGGAGACATGTAACCACTGATAGCAAGAAAAAACATTAATTATAATGATCTAGACCCGAAAAAAATAAATGTACAAACATACTAATTTGGTAGTTGTTTATACCTCTCAAGGTTGAATGCACTTCCATTCAGCACTAAAAGGTAGAAATAGTGCTTTATTTATTTATTTGTTTATTTTTTAATGCTCTGAATTAGATTTGATGCAAGTCTAGTGCTGAATGTGTAGTTTAACTTTAATAGATATTATATTTCAATCATGTGCCTATTCTTTTCCTTCATTACCCAGGGATGTACATCATAAGACTAAAAATAGTAAAATGCCATATATTCAACATTCAAAGCCAAATAAAAGCAAATATACGTTTTAGAGCTTCCGTCCAGCATTAAGCAATTGGAGTTCAACATTCAAAATTTAGCAATCAGAGGCTAAAAAATTAAAAAAGTTAAAAACACATACTAAGACAATTTTTTCTATTACAATCACCTAATTGTATATGTTACATATTGATATGCTTTTTGTAGAGAGGTGCTTACTAGGTTCCAACGATTCTGTTCGTGTTTCCATGAGTTTGATCCACGCCAAAAATTCTTGCCATCCCGAAATCTGAAACTTTTGGATTCATTTTGTCGTCTAACAAAACGTTACTAGCTTTGAGATCCCGATGTATGATTCTTAGTCGAGAATCTTCATGAAGATAAAGCATGCCTCTCGCAATTCCTCCTATTATTTTGTAACGTATCGACCAATGTAGTTGTCCTTGTTTCTCAGGGTCTACATTATATTTATCATGGCAAAAATCCAAATTGAAATCCATTAATTACATTCAAGGAGAATATAAATTGTTAACGACTTCATGTTCATGTTTGTAATTTAGCAACAAAACTCAAAAAGATAATAAGAGAAAAAGATGTAAGTTCAAAGGGACTAACCAAAGAGAAAGTAATCAAGGCTTTTGTTGGGGACGTATTCATAGACGAGTATCTTCTCCTCTCCTTCAAGGCAAAAACCTAAAAGTCTCACAAGGTTTCTGTGTTGAAGCTTGGCCATTAAAACGACCTCATTCTTGAATTCTAATTCACCTTGTCTTGAGCTTTTTGATAGCCTCTTTACTGCTATATCCTGACCATTGGCAAGAGTACCCTACAAATTGATTTACAAAAAAATTATCGGACCGACCATTTTACTTGTTAACAAAACCTAACTTCCGAGTTTAAGATTATCTGATTCCTTTGAACGGATCAAATTTGGTTCACAAACACTAGTCTCTACAACATCAAGTACAACATCAAGGTGCTTCCATCTTTATACCTTGTAGACCATACCAAATCCTCCTTGACCTATCTTGTTTTCATTTGAGAAGTTGTTTGTGGCAGCTTGAATTGTGCCCAAATCAAATTGCAATGACTGTACATCGGTAATTTCAATTATATCTACGACCAAACAAGAGCCAAAGTAATGAATATAGTTAGTAACACACAAACGAGAAAAAGACATGCATCTGTAGTCCACCCAAGTTTTCTTGTGATTAATAACCTTTTTCTTCGGTTACAGCATCGTAGCTTTTCTTTGATTTTCTGACTATATAACAACACCCAATCACAAAAACCAACACTGATATAGTTGCTGAAATAGCAATAGCAGTAATTGTTGTTGGTGAGATTTTTCTTTCCCCTGCATAAACAAACAGACGATTAATAAATAAATACAGCCGTGAAACTATATCTTACATTAACAATTAAAACTTACTATAATCATAGAATAATGGATTAATAAGAACGTACTGATTTACCTCCTCTAGGCCTTGTTAAATAGCTAGGAGGTTGAGCTAGTTGACGGTAGAATTGGTAAATCTCATATCGAATATAACAGCTTGGAAGTAATACCCTACAGCTAACCGTTGTAGGGGAGTACAGTTGCCAATAACGTATAGCAATTTGAAGGCACTGGTTACATTCCTCATTAGATAAATCCTGTGTACACTGCACTAATACATAAATTCTTTGTAAACTCGTAAAATTAGCTTCTCGGGTAGCAAAACCCTTAACAAATTGATCGTTTGTAGAATCGATCGAAACCATCTTTACTAATTCATCAATAGTATCTCCCAGCAATTGTCGAAACCGAGCTTGCTCTGTAATATTCGGGTAATAATACAAGTAAAACCATGGCCGATCCTCAACGGTGGAGAAGAAGGATATGTTATCGTATCTTAACATGCACTCGTCGTACCAGATCAGTGCTGATTTCTGGTTGGGGCATCGGTTGGTTATGTCTCCGGTGGCAGTTGCCACGCAGTTGTGGCAAGCAGGGGCGTTTAGGTCGCCACGGCAGAGGAAGCGGCCGTAAACAACGTTAGGGGGGTCTTGGCCGACGATGGAGGTAGAAAAGATGGTGCCGTTACTGGTGGAGTTGGAAGAGAGTGAAGAGAGGAGGAGATTGAGGTTCGTTTGGTATGTGGAATTGGGAGTGTAAGTAGTTGTGTTGGTGCAAACATGGTGGATGTAATAAGGTTCGGTATCAGTGATAAGAAAGACGAAACAGAGAGCAGTGATGATGAACACAAAGGCCTTATTATAAAGGTTTGTGTAAGATAACATGATGAGCAATCGGCACGGCGGTGACGGTGGATCTGTTTCGTAGGCCATTCCGCCGGTCACGGTAGCTCTCTGTTTTGAATGTTTTGAAGTAAAGAACAGAGCAAGAGGAAGTTGCTGTGAGCTGTGCAATAAAGATTGTGTTTAACTTTTTCTTCCATAATTAATTATTTACACAGTAAAATTATCTTTAACTCATTTTTGGTTGGTAAATATTTCCCTCTCCAGCACTCATATGCTTCCCAAGTCACAACCGCCCATAAAATGCAAGCAACATAATTAATTAATTTTATTTTATTTTTATAAAAAAAAATTGTATAAAAAATAGGGAATAGATATAGACCTTTTAACAATAATATTTAGCCAAAAAGATTTTAGGATTAAATTATTTGATTTAAATATTGGGTCTGTTTAAATTATTAGCTCTCATCTAAGAGTCACATTAACACTATTGGATAATTGGGACACGGACTATTAATTTGGTTTCCCTGCAAAGCAAATTTTTTATTTTTGACATAACAATTTGAGTACTTCGCGTTCCATATTTTGGCTGTGTGGCAGTTATTTAATGATTTTGTTCTCTCTCTCTCTCTCTCTCTCTCTCTCTCTCTCTCTCTCTCTCTCTCTCTCTCTGTGGCAGTGAGTGTTGAAAATTTATAAGATGTTGGTCAGCGTAATAAATATATATATATATTCAAATTAATTTTACATTTTTTAATCATACTTTAGTACAAATTAATTAGACACTAAATAAAAAAAATAAAAAAATTCTCTAATCTTTTTATTTTTACGAGGATACGATGAGTACAAAAGAAAAATTATCAACATCTATTCTTTAAAAAGAAAAAAAAAGTATCAACATCAATATAAGATATAGATAGATAGATAGATAGATAGATAGATACAATTCTTTTCTTAATTTAATAAACATTAGTTTTACTTAAAAAAATAAAAAATTAATTGGTGTAACGGCTTACTCAAATTCATTTAGAGTAACTCGTAATCAATACATTATCGTCGATAACGTGTGATTCTATCATGTATATTCCAATAAATGTTTGATTTAGTTTGATGAATTTATTTCGAGTGCTCAATTAATAATTTATTATCAAATTTAATAGAGATAATTTTTATATATAATTACTTGAAGTGTTATAAGAATTTAATATATTTATTAACAAATCACAAAATTTTCACCAAAAAGAAAAGTGGTGGTTAAGATTTATCATCAACTGTTTATCTTTTGATCTAAGGCCTTATAAGTGTTATGGCACTCTAGTAATTTAAAGGCGGTGTTAGTTACACCCCTCATAATTGTCACAAACACTCCCAAGGTAAATTTATTATTATTAACACTTCCTAAGACTCGTTTAAAAAAAGGTGAGTGCAATCGCATACGTATACTTACTCCACTTAAAAAGAGTTCGTTGGTAAGAATTCACATAATATCAGTCAATGGATTACTGAAATATTTTTCAAATAAGGCTTGCTTAATGAGAGGTGAGTGTACTCACATAAACTCAACTCAAATGGAGAGAGTGTGTTGCTAAGTATTCACCTAATATTAGGCAATGAAATGGGGTGTTAAAATGTGTTTTTAGTTAAATTCTGAATGAGTGTTTATAACACATTTGGTGGATGTAAATAACACCGCCCTAATTTAAAGCATAATTATAGCCACTTATATCTCATTATATTTATCCAAATTTTATTTTCATTATATCAATTCCATTAATATTACCCCACGTTTTACATTTTACGGATGATCCTTGTTAAAAGGGCCTAATACTAACTTATGTTAGAATTTTGTGTTAGAAAGTATGAACTTTGGTGTAGTGCCTATAATATCACAATTTCTCTTCCATGTATTACAAAACCCTAAATCACTTTTCTTCTCCCTCCACGTTCAATTCTACTGCTCAATAAGTCCACATTCAGTTCTACCGCGTTGCTTCTCCCTCCACATTCAATTTTACTGCTCATTAATTCTTTGTTGCGTAAACTTTGTCAGGTTAGCTGCTCTCTTTACGAAATTATATGTGCTTTTTTTTGTAAACCCAAGGAATGTAGCTTAATATTAGAAAAAAAAATTATGCATTGTATTTCTGTACATATTACACCTTAATATATATATATATATATATGTCAGATTTATATTTTTAGTTGACTTGGTTCTGATACCAAAAGCACATTTTTTATTCTAATTGTTTAAGTCGAATTGAAAATTTGAATACAAGACGTTAACGGAAGCTCGCTGAACTTACTGAATGCATTATATATAATTTAGGACCTAAAGTAAGTTAGTTATATGATTTGATTCAAAATATAGGCGGTGGTTGAGCATTAAATTCGAATTTAACAATTTTTTTGTCAAATTTTCTTTTAACTATTTTTACCAATTTTTATCAAAATCAGAAAAGCCTCGTCGACACAAATTTTTGAGGAAACTTATTTTTTCATATTTAACATGTTTAATAAAGTTGTCTCTAAAATTTAAATTGAATTAGAGACCAAACGAATTTAATACGATGAAATAAAAGTAAAAAAAAATAAAAAAAAAACAATTTAATTTAACTAAATAAAGAAAAAAATAGTAAATAGGTAATTTGAAAAGTCAAAGTTCTTTTTTTTTTAAAACCCACTTGTGGCTCTTCTTCTTTTAAGTCATTATCTCCATTTATTTATTTATTGGTAACTAGTCATATCTCCATTTAAATTAGTGGGACAAGTCTATTTATTTCGTGATGAAGAGTTATGACACGTGGAGATTAAAATCAAAGGAAGGTGCATGCATTCAATTAACGGAGCCGGACAAGTTTTTGAATATTGGACCGGTCCAGCACAATATTTTTCGAGAAATTACTTTTTTAAAAATCGGACCGGTTTAAAGTTTTTGCAGTGTATTTGTTGGGGTACTTACTTTTATTGCAATTTGTTTTTTAATATTTTAAACTTATTTTAAAAAGAATTTATTTAGGATTAAAAAAACATTATTTTAGAGAGTTTGTTGAGGCAAAAAATACTCAATCGCTATAATCAATTTTATCTTTTGTTTACATGTCATAAGAGATTCTATTGTTTTTCAAATTTAAGAATTAGGATTTCAAATATTCACAATCTTGCGAGAGTATTTTCGGTTGCGATTGGAGACGGGGTGAGCGAAGTGGCTAACTTGTGACAAGAGAGATTGCAGACGGAAGTGAGATTATGATGAAGTGCGTAGAAAGAGGTGAAGGGTAAGCCGAAAAAAGAGAAAAGCGCTACGCCAAGCCAGTTGCGGTTAAATTCTACGTTCAATTAATTGACAAGGTGTTGCATAAATTGTCAGGAAGCAATTTTTATAAGTCACCGAATCTGTAATTCCATTTTGATCATAGTAAAGTATTGTCGATTAGTCCCGGTGATTAGTCCTATACAAGTAGGGATACCTCCTTACTTCTTTGTGTTGTGGATTGCTTTTATGAGATTACTTGATTGATATAATTGCTTGAAAACATAACACATATTTCAACGGTAAAATTAATTAGACCTAGGGTTGTAATTCAACTTATCAAATTTTAAATTATTTTTGATAAAACCCTAAAATCTATTTAGGCAAAACGTACGATCCCTAAAATTATTTTTCATCAATATATATATGAGCGTTCTTTACCAATTTTGGAGAAAAAAATAGTTTTTCTAGATATAATGGCTCGGACGCGATATTTAAGAGTGGTCATCTTCATAAATAACTTCTTTTGGTGCTATTTAATTCTGAAAACACTACCTATATCCTTTCATCTCTTTTCTTTTATTCATTTTTGTAGGTCGGAAAATAACCCTAGATAGGGAGTGAATAGGATTTTTGAAACCTCAATAAACTAGCAAATCAAACAAGCAATCCCAAGCACATGTAATAATATAGCAAGAACGTAAAGAGCCAAAGTTAGAAGGATTAAACCCAATGAGGCAAGGACATTTTCTTCTTACGGTTTGGTTGTTTAGACCATACGTCCACGTCCGAGTAGTTCCCCTGAGAAATTTTACTAACCGATTTTCTTACGGGTGAAAATCAAATATCTTACAAGTGTATCTTATTCATTACATTCACACAAGAATCACTCTTGCAAGTCTTATGAGAAAACCTCTCACAATTTGATAAATAAAGTTGGTTTGGTGATGAATAACAAAATACAATAACCCTTAATTGTATTTAAAATTTACAAATGAAGTTCACACTAGAGTTATCAAGTTTGATCAAGATATATAGTATAAATTAGAATGATTGATCAAAACAATAATGACTTAAATCTGTTATATTGAAGATAAATGAAAAAAAAATGATTCAAGATGGTTCAAATGTGTCTTAAAAGTCATATATATAGTTCCTTACAATATATGGACATTTTAGAGGATTAATTTAGGTTTGGTGCAAAAATGGTAAAAAATCATAAATTCAATGGCTATATTTCCAAACATCAGTCGGCTGAGGGCCATTAGTTGACTAGCCAGGCCCATTAGTCGACTGATGAGCACTGCCTAACTATCAAGCTAAAAATTTAATTTTTGGACTTTTGCAATTTTGCTCCAAATTCAATTTTAATGCTTGGGATATGTCAAAAACATGTTTCTAACAATCTAAAAATCTTGTATTATTATATTTGAGCTATTATAATGATCAAAGAAGAAACTTTACAAAGGATCTAAGCACTCACTTAA
Organism: Lonicera japonica; assembly: GCA_021464415.1. NCBI lineage: Eukaryota > Viridiplantae > Streptophyta > Magnoliopsida > Dipsacales > Caprifoliaceae > Lonicera > Lonicera japonica. The sequence goes on from CM038470.1 coordinate 55,683,621, forward strand.
TTTATATTTTAACGAGTCTTTGAATGCTTAATTGTTTCTTTGGTTCTTCACATGCTCTTAGACTTTTGATCTTCAATGGAGTTTTTATATCAATTGCTAATTGATCAAAAATGTTTAGAGAGGAAAACCAATGAGATTTAAATACTTGTAGACGAATGATTTCGGTTTGGATTGTCGGTTTCGGTCCACGTATGATAACAATTGAATTATGGCTATACTTAAATCAATACATATGTTAAATTACACAAGATTAAACTATTTTTATTATCAAAACAAGATTAGTGACCTTATATGTCAACAATTTACTCTTTTTTTATGATGACAATAAGTCAATGTGTGTTTAAGATAAAAAGTATAATTGTATAATTAAATAAAGGATACTCCCCCTCAAACTATGCATATGAGAAGTCATGGATAGCAATAATATATAATATCAAACAAAACATTTCATAATAATAGCATATTAAAACTTTAAGTTCAAACCAATATATAAAAACAATAATAAAGGTCATAAAGGAACTTAGAGTTTAAATAAAACCAACATAGACTAAAATAAATAGTGTGCACTAACTTCACTCATACTATTCCCCCTTTGTCTTCAACAAAAAGGAGAGCTTCACTCTTGAGGAAGAGGCGGTGGTCCTTGAAAAGCTTGCAGCTATGGTTGCCTTTTGGGGTTCCTTTGCCATGTAGTCCATACCAGAAACACATATTAGGGTTTGGTAGTGGAAGAAGGCCACCTCGTGAGCCATTTGCCAATCTTCAATTCAATCAAAGCGGCCATTCATGTTGACCGATAAATTGTTGATGGCTTGTAAGATAACGTCATTCGGAGTAACCTCACGCATGGCTTGGGAAGTACCGTAAGAGGATTGATGAGGTATAGTTTGAGCTTGTTCTTCACTCACCCCGGTATTAAATTGAGGTTCATTCTCGTCCTCGTCCGTGTCCCCGTCATCATCACAATCAAGAGGATCATTGGAAATCCATCTCCCCCCCATCCAATTTGTATTTCATTAACTGAATTGTTTTGGCACTGTAGACTTCATTTTTGGTGGGTGCAACAATTTTAGCCTTATCATCAATCAGTATGTCATAAAATTTGAAGAATCGGGTCAAGGCCATACCCTAAACAAGCCCTTGTTTATTTCTAGTGGCGATTTCATGGAGATGGGCAAACATAAGGCTAGCATAATTCAATTTGTATCCAAAAATATATCTAATTGATTTACCGAGGCACGGCTACCATGGCGAGGGACAATACAATAACCGATAATCGAATGAATAAGACAACTTTGAAGGTTAAGCATTGAAGTTATGATCTTATCACTCGTACCACAATAACACTGCTTAAGAATGAGGTGAAGGGTTGCGCATTTTTCAAAGCCAAGTAGGTTACCAAAGTTGAACAGAACGTTCGTCACATTGTTCGTGGGAAAACCAAAAATACCAAGCAAATCAGCCTTTTTGAAGCTTATGGTTCGGCTGTTTAAAAGAGTTATTTTATAAGAGAGAAATTTGATAAAATGTTATTTTATAAGAAATAATTTCTAAAAGGGGCTAGGGTTTTCATTAAATTTGAATGTAAATAGAGGGAATTTGTGTGATTTTGTTATGAAATGTGGAAGATTTTTGAGTCAATAGAAGGTTTAAAGAAGAAATTTTGAGTTTTAAACGACTTTGGGGGAGTTTGGAAGAGTGTGATTTCAAAGAAGAATGAGTGAAATGAGTAATTTTAAAAACAAGGGAAGTTTAAGGTCTGGTCCTACAGTGGTCATCAGTCAACTGAAGCCCAAACCTTTAGTCGACTGAGGCCATCAGTCGACTGATCAGACCAATACTGTAAAATTTTGACAACTTTTATTCTAAAAAATGTATGAAGCTGGAATTTGCACATACTCTTAAACTACAAAATCATTGTTAGTCCCCACAATAACATGTAAACATAATACAAGCAATGTAAATACAATATTTGTATAAGAATAAATTTAAGAAATGCATATGAAGATTGTATGCTCATAGAAAAGCATTAATTGATTAATGTGTATGAACATTTTGGACAACTAGATATCACATGCTCTAGTCATACCAAGTTCACGTCAAATAGTACAAAAGCGATCATGGGATAGCGGTTTTGTGAAAATATCCATAAATTGCGATTGGATGCTAACGAATTCAATATCAACATCACCTTTTTGCTCATGATTAAGAATAAAATAATGTCTTATCTTATATGCTTGGTACGTGAATGTTGAATGGAGTTCTTGGTCAAGCTAATAGCACTTGTATTATCACATTTAATAGGAATGTGGGTAAGACTAATTCCAAAGTTTTCTAATTGTTGTTTAATGTATAAAGTTTGTGCGCAATAACTTTTGACCGTCACGTATTCGGCTTCGGTCGTAGATAAAGCCATCGAGTTTTGTTTCTTGCTAGACCAAGATACTAGTGTGTGTCCTAGAAAATAACAAATACCACTAGTGCTTTTCTAATCAATTTTGCAATTGAAAAAGTCAGCGTCCAAATAACTTATTAAATTAAAATTCGCCTCCCTTGGATAACACAATTGCAAGGAGCTAGTGTCAGATCGATATCGAAAAATCCGTTTAATGGCAAGTAAATGCGATTCCTTAGAATTAACTTGGAATCGTGCACAAAGACAAACATTAAACATAATGTCTGGCCTACTAGCCGTTAAATAAAGTAAGCTACCGATCAATGTTATGTCTATATTTTTATTTGGCTTGATTCTGATACCAAGAACACTTTCCGTTGTAATTGTTTGAGTCGAATTGAAGATTTGAAGATCCAACAATTAACGGAAGCTCGCCGAACTTACCGGATTCATCTTACATAATTCAAGATCTAAGGTAAGTTGAGTTTATGGTTTGATTTAAAATTCGTATTTAAAAAACTTTTGAGTCAAATCTATTTTTATGTATTTTTATTGAATTTTGTCGTAATTTGAAAAAGTCCAATTGATACAAATTATTAAGGAAATTTAATTTTTTTTATGTCTAATATGTTCCATAAAGTTGCCTCTAAAATTTAACTCGAATTGGTGCCCAAACGAACTGAATATGGCGAAATAAAGTAAAAAGAAAAAAATTACTAAACAGGATTTTATTTTTATTTTTTTTCTTTTTGGTCGTGCCCCGGGGTATCCGCACCTTCGGTCCGATTAATCCACGGTCCTTGTATAGGCCACTGCTGTACAAGGTGACTAAACCCCATGGCGGACGCATTGGCATTAAATGTCTGCCCGTTCTCCATGAGTAATGGCTGGCCCCAAGGTATTGGTGCTGCCAAGATTCGAACCTGAGACCGGCTGTTAAGAGACTTTAACCTCAGACCGAAGCCAGTAGACCAACCTCTCGAAGTTAAAAAGGATTTTATTAATTAATTGATAAAGAAAGGAAAGTCACGTTTTGTTAAACGGTTGAAAAGTCAAAGATCCACTATTAAGAAAACAAACCCACGTGTATTTAAGCCAGCAAATCCGTGACCGGTCCGGCAGTTAATTTATTCAAGAAATTATTTTCTCGATTTTGGACCCGTCCAATTTATCGAGACTTGTATCGGTCCAGCGTGTATTTTTTTGGGCATGATTTTTTATTGTAAAAATTCTTGTTTTAATATGTTTAACCTATTCCAAAAAAGACTTTGACTTTATATTTTTTTTATAAATATAACCATTGATTTGGGTAAAAAACATACGATTCTAGAGAGCTTTTTGAGAGAGAAAATATTCAAACGTTAGAATGAATTTTTGAGAGTTTTGAAACACTATCTAGGTTTTGTTTACATGCCATAGGGGATCTTATTATTCTTCAATTTTAAGAACCAGGGTTCCAAACGTTTACGCGTCCTGCGGGAGTGTCTTTGGTTGCGATTGAAGACAGGTTGAGCGAAGTGGCTAATGCGATAAGGGAGATCGCAGACAGTGGTGAAGGATTAAGATCAAGTGCGTGGAAGGAGGCGATGAATAAGCCGGAATAGCAGAAAGCGCTACGCGAAGCCAGCTTCAGTTGGATTCTACGCTCAAGGGATTGACGAGACTGTTGCGTAAATTGCGGAGAAGCAATTTTTATAAGTCATAGAGTTTGTAATTCCGTTTTGATCATAGTGAAGCACTATCGGTTAGTCCCCATGATTAGTCCTATGCAAGTAGGGATACCTTGTAAATTCTTTGTGTTGTGGATTGCTTTTGTGATTGCTTGATTGGTTTAATTGTTAGAAAACAGAACACATATTTTGACAGTAAAATTGAGTAGACCTAGGGTTTTAATTCTGCTTATCAAATCTCAAATTGTTTTTGATAAAAATTCTAAAATCGGCCTAGGCAATAGGATCTACCAAAGTTTGTTGTTTTCATCAATTGGTATCAGAGGAGGTTTCCTTAATTTGCTAGGAATTGCATCTAGGTTGATGATGAGGAAGACTTCCTGGATTTTCAAACAGCCTATGACGCTCTCTTATTAGAATGTCAAAAACTTTTTGTGAAAAATTCAAAACTTAAGTCCAAAAATATTTTTTTTAAAAAGAGATTATTGATTTGAAAAAATGACAAAGTAAGTTTCGAAAATTCAAAGGCTGAGAAGACCGAATTTTTAAAGAAAATTAAACAACTTGAAAAAGATAATGAAAATGTCTTGGTCTAATTAGTTCTTTAAAAAAGGCAAATTTGGAATATGAGGATAAAATCAAACGACTAGAAGAACGCATTTGCGATGAAACTCAACAACTTGAAAATGTTTTAACTGTCAAAGTTGGGTTAGAAACTAGTTCTAAGAAACTTAAATCAATACTTTCAAATCAAAATAGTGAAAATAACAAAGAAGGACTTGGATTTTCAAATTTTGATGCTAAAAAGAAAATCAAGACCGTCTTTGTGAAGGCCACTTCCCAAAATTCAAGTTTTAAGGGTACTAGTTCTTCAAAGTCAAAAACTTTCATTGATAGAACTCCTCAAGTTCCAAAGAAAACCAAGCATGTCCAAACGGAAAAATAAGATTTTACTCTAAAACCAATTTTTCAAAAAAATTCCCATTCAGAAGTTCTTGAAGATCAAGTGATACCTTTTAATGTGTACAAGTACACACTACCATGGCTTTTTTGGTGAGAGTATTGTGAGAGGAGAGGTCATTTGAGAGAATTTTGTCGGCAAGCTTTGAATCAATTGTCGAAGAGTGTTCCAATTCTTAGGCAGAAACCTAAACTGAGAGGGAAAAAGAAAAAAAATAAGAGGGTTAAGGTTTTGGAAAAAGAGGAACACAAGAGGAATAGGACTCCACGGATTAGGAAGATTTGGGTCCCGAAAGGGATCATCGCACCTACTTAGGTGATAGGGAGTCAGCTTAGCATGTAATTGATTTGATGGATAACTATGCTAGGTGAGTTATTTGCTTTGGTCGGATTTAGCTCCTCACATAGGTACTAAAGCAAAGTGGATTTTGGTTTTAAATTTTTGATTGAGATATTGCCTGAATTCTTTGAAAAATTCATTACTTGCATGCATGTGATTGTAACTACCTTCTATTCCAGATATCTCTAGATTTTTATAATTAAATGCTTAATTTGGAGATATGTGTGCATATTGCTTTGACAATTCGATAACCGGTAGCATGTTATTTCAATCACATAAGAGTTTTGTGTATATCCCACACACTACATTGCACGATCTACATTGATGCATGTTGAATAATCACTCGAGTTAGGCTCTTGTTTTTAATTTAAAACTTCAGAAGCTTCCATATACTATTTGTTTAGGGAGAGCGGGTTTAAGAAAACCATTGTGATTAATGTAGTAAGGTTTTGGTGATGTAGTTTTGAACGAATAAATAAAAGACAAGCATGTGAGGAAACAAATGTAGAGGAGTGGACGGAGAATCGAAAGTTACCAAAAAAGAAAAAGCTAGCCTCCACTAAGGGTAAAAGCCTCCATCGAAAAGAAAAGAAAAGATGCTTGCACAAAAACATTACAAGTTTGAATGCAAAATTGCATATTTTTTAGAGAAAAAAGAAAAAGATTGCTTCTAAAGGAGAAAAGAAATTAGTTGAAAAATAATGGCTTAGAGGTTTTTTAAATTCTCTTGTATATGGATGCGCGAGTATTTTAAAACTCATAATTATTTGATAGCGCTTTGTATGATCCATATTTAAAGCACAATGAGATATATACTTGTACTATGTGTTGCTTGTCGTATATATGCTGAATTGTTGATGAATTGTTATATGCATAGTACATATATCCTATTAATGGAAATCACTTATTTTGAAGCTTAATTGTTATATTCCGGATTTGATACATGTTCCATAGGAATGCATGTTGAGTAATTGTGCTAAAAAATTTTTTTTTGGCCAGTTTTGCTCTTGAAACTCCAGACCAAATTCATTAAAAAATTGGGAATTGGTGAATAGGGTTTCTTGAGGTTTAGCTAGAAGGTTTTGATATTAATGAATATTTTTGCTAGCTATAATCTCTTTGCTTGAACAGGATTTGCAATTTGCATTACTTGACATTGCTTGCCTTGTATAATTCTTTTTTTCTATGCTTTGCTGCTTTTCATGCTCATTACTTTGTTTATTTCTATGACAAAAAGGGGGAGAGATAAAGGGGGAGAATGCTCATGTGAAGGGAAGTAGTAAAGTGGGAATGTTTTGAGGGGGAGAGAAATATAATTTTTTTTTGCTTATTTGATTATCTCTTTACGCCCATACTCCACTAGGTGTTTGTTGAGTTTTGTTGTTTCAGGGTTAACAGGTTGATTATCCAACTCGCTCTTTTGCCTTGTGAAGTGTGGCAGCCGACATCGAGACTTAGAGTTAGGCATGTTTTTGAGTCTTGTTGTTGTATGGACTAATTCGAAATAGAGTCTGTAATGAGATGTTATTGACATCGCATCAAAAGCGTCTGTATTAACGGTATGTGTTTTGTCATCGGAATAGCCAAAGGGGGAGATTGTTAGGTCTATATTTTTAGTTGGCTTGATTCCAATACCAATAACACTTTCCATTGTAATTGTTTGAGTCGAATTGAAGATTTAAAGATCCAACAATTAACGGAAATTCGCCGAACTTACCGGATTTATCGTACATAATTCAGGACCTAAGGTAAGTTGAGTTTATGGTTTGATTCAAAATATAGGTGGCGTTCGAGCTTAAAATTCGTATTTTAAAAACTTTTGAATAAAATCTATTTTTAAGTATTTTTACTGAATTTTGTCGTAATTTGAAAAAGCCCAATCGACACAAATTATTGAGGAAACTTATTTTTTTCATATCTAACATATTTCATAAAATTGCCTTTGAAATTTGAGTCGAATTGATGCCCAAATAAATTTAATACAGCAAAAATAAAGTAAAAAAAAAATTAATAAAAAGGATTTTATCAATTAATTAATAAAGAAAGGAAAGTCACGTTTTGTTAAAAGGTTGAAAAGTCAAAGATCCATTATTAAGAAAACCAACCCACGGGACTTCATCCATGAGCAGGCTTGCACATTAATTAAATTGCCATCCTTGCGCCATGTGGAAAGCAAATTAAAAGAGGCAGCTTTTGCAATTGACGGACCGATACAAGCCAGCAAGACCGGTCCGGCAGTTAATTTGTTCAAAGAATTATGTGGTGTTTGGTTAATGTTTCTAGATAAGTTTTCTAAACAAGTTTTTAAAAATTTGGTGTTTGGTTGAATGTTTTGAGTTAGAGTTTTTATGTTGAAAAGTGAATTTAGTTTTGTTTGACTTCTTTTCAACCAATGAAAAAAACGCATAAAAAATTTCAAAAAATAGTCACAATAGATCTTATTTTATAGATCTCGATGAGTAGGTTTCAAATATATATTTTTTATTATTTTTTGATTTTTGGATTTAAAGTTATGGCGTTTTAAAAAAAAAATTAGAGAGAGAAAGTATAGTGAAATAAATTTTGGGAAGTATGAAAGTAAAGTTGATTTTAAATTGTGTTTTGAGAAAAAAATTTAAAATCTTGTTTAGAAATAGCAACCAAACACAACCTTACTTTCTCGATTTCGGACCGGTCCAACTTATTGAGTCTGGCGTGTATTTTTTTGGGTATGATTTTTTATTGTAAATTTTTTTAAAATATTTTTAAATATTCTAAAAAAGATTTTGACTCTATATTTTTTTTATAAATATAACAATTGGTTTGGGTAAAAAACATACGATTCTAGAGAGCTTTTTGAGAGAGAAAATATCCAAACGTTAGAATCAATTTTTGAAAGTTTTGAAACACCATTTAGGTTTTGTTTACATGCCATAGAAGATCCTATTGTTCTTCAATTTTAAGAACTAGGGTTCCAAACGTTCACGGGTCCTGCGGGAGTATTTTTGGTTGCGGTTGAAGACGGGTTGAGCAAAGTGGCTAATGCGATAAGGGAGATCACAGACGGTGGTGAAGGATTGTGATTAAGTGCGTAGAAGGAGGCGACGGGTAAGCCAAAACAGCGAAAAGAGCTACACCAAGCCAGCTGCGGTTGGATTCTACGCTCAAGGGATTGACGAGATTGTTGCGTAAATTATGGGGAAACAATTTTTGTAAGTCATCGTGTGTGTAATTCCGTTTTGATCACAGTGAAGCACTGTCAGTTAGTCACGAGAATTAGTCCTACACAAGTAGGGATACCGCGTAAATTTCTTGTGTTGTGGATTGCTTTTGTGATTGCTTGATTGGTTTAATTGTTAGAAAACTCAGCACAGATTTCGACAGTAAAATTGAGTAGACCTAGGGTTTTAATTCCGCATATCAAATCTCAAATTATTTTTGATAAAAACCCTAGAATCAACTTAGGCAATACGATCTCCCAAAGTTTGTTGTGTTTTACATCAATCATACCTTTATATTTCTCAAAAAGTTGAGCTCATGGGTGTACTCATCGATTTGTCACCTTCCAAGTTGAACTTCTTCAAGAGTTCCTTTACATACTTCTCTAGGTTAACAAAGATCCTGTCTTTGCATTGCTTGACTTTGAATCCGAAAAAGTAGTTCATTTCACCTATCATGCTCATTTCGAACTTCTTTTGCATACAATTTAAAAATTCCTTGCATAGATTTTTGTTAGTAGAACCAAAGATAATTTCGTTAACATAAATTTGGACAAGTAATATTTCATTATCATGATTCTTAATAAACGAAGTAGTAACAATTTTTCCTCTAACAAAACTATTATTGAGCAAAAACGAACTTAATATATCATACCATGCTCTAGGTGCTTGTTTTAAACTATACAATGCTTTCGATAATTTAAATATATAATCCGGATAACCATGATTTTCAAAACCGGGAGGTTCTTTCAAATAAACTTCATTTTTAATAAATCTATTTAAGAAAGCACTTTTAACATCCATTTAATACAACTTAAATTTTTTGAAACAGGAATAAGTAAGTAGCATCCAGATTGCTTCTAAACGTGCAACGGGTGCATATGTTTTCTCATAATCAATACCCCTGTGACGCCCCGAATCCCATTCTGAAATTTTTAGACCCGGTTAATCACGGATGCCGTGTGTGACGGCGGGTTTAAAATATAAAAACCAAAACTTTTAAAAACTTTTCTTATTTAAAAACACGATCCGATTAAAATTCCATTTTATAAAATTTCGGCATGTGGAGTTCGTTTAGGTAACAAACTGGCCTGTAATAGTTAAAGCCAAGCACATACAAATGCAACCACATTTCAAATCCAACTCCACATATGTGAAAAAAATTTACACAAACTTTTCAAAAACACTTGTTTATAATAAGTACAATTTATGCACCAAATCCAAATTTTACATACAGTACAACAAAACCAAAACCAAAATAATAATAAAACATAGTCCTGTTCCTAAAGGACTAGACACGGTATGCTAGACATCAGAGGCTTCTATAAATGTATGTCATGCGCCACTCGAGAGGCGAAGCATGCAAAACTGTTAGAAAATGGGATAATCTAAATCCGGACTCAGTAGGAACTATATAGTTTTTGTATATAAAATACTTTAATTTAATGTAATAGTTTAAAAACCATGCAATGCAATGCAATCCACACATACATGCATACCGAGGCCCACTAGGATTTTTATCCTGGTCATCGGAAGTTGACTACCTGATTAACCGATCTCGCTTCCAGGCTTTCCACAAATTGAACCCCTTTCGGATTTCTATGCCACAAGATAATCGTTTATCTAAAGCTATCTCATTCCAAACTCTAGTTTCCTAAGGTTCGTCGTGCTACGGTGGATTGATTCTAAGGCGTGTGTATCGATACTATTCCCATATATTCCATCGTCCCATCGAGAGATATAACCATAGGACAAGTATTCATTCTTTCCTCTTTAATTAGAATTCATTATGGATCTCATACTTAGCCGACTATTAGACTTCGTCACTAAACTATCCCACTATAGTATGTCATTGCGACATTATCTTATCTAGCTATTCTGTTAGTTATAGTTGCCACTTTAATGATAAACGCACAATATTGTCATGCATAAGCTCTTTCTCGGAGTCGCTTGACGCGATTGTTGCATTAATTATGCCTAATTATCCTCTTATCTCGAGATTAGTGCCTTAGCAAGTTTTGTATCTAATATCGCCCTGCTAGGTGTGCTTTTGTTGTGTTTTTATGTGTTTATAGGCATGGGATACAATGGCCTTCGACAAATCAACCAAATGCAAGATCAAGGCTTGCAAAAGTACTGAATGAAAAAGTCCTAGGCCTGTGATCGATCATGGGCAAAGCCGATCATGTCTTACAATTCTGCTAGTAGTGCACTTCCATGATCGATCATTTGATTGCTAGTATCTTATGTTCATTATGTACGGTCAACTAATCTCATAAGCTGTACAAATTCTCACGCCCGTATACTATTTCTTTAAGGCCAAGAGCTAATATTACTTTCCACTTTATGTATTAGTACATTATGAAAAGCCAAGTACTTTCCTATATGCATTATGTTCTGTTTGATAAGTGTCCACGTTAACCTAAACATTGTACATAACTCATCTGAGGCATTTCACAATAAACAACACAGATATGATACAACAATAATAACAGTAGTAGTAGTAGTAATAATAATAATAACATACATCCATCCGTATCAAATCTCTTGTATAATGCCTCAGTTTCACCCCGCGGTCTGACTAGGCCCAGAATAATGAATCCGGTGAGTCCCGAAGGATCCAAGGTTCTTATCCATGTCTCATTTAGGTGGGGTGGTGGTTCAGGGACTTGGTTCTCCAAGTAAGTCATTTGGAGATAACCCTCAAGACATTTTTTCGGAAATAACATTCCGAATAATTAACAAGAAAAACAACCATACAAGACTCTACGACACCCGAGAAAAACTACACCAGGAGACACCCTAGCAGGGTGATGTCCATTAGTAGCCCAACTACTTCCCGGGGACTCAGCTTTGGATAAGTAGTGGCACACAGGACCTGCTCCGCTTACCGGGAAAACTCATCTAACCAAGGACATATAGTCTAGTTGGAAGGCAAGATACCAAGAGTGGGCTTTCCTTTTCGTGGGATTTCAACCGCCTGGCATAGTACACCAATCTTTTTTCCCGTGCACTGTTTAGGGAATTTCACCCAGGGGCGACAATAGGCGGCCCATATTCGAACCACGTGGGCGAGAGCTGGTGCTCGATTCATCATATCTAGCCCATTTGTGTGATCATATCACAAGAATATATCGTATCATCAGTCACATTATCATTCATTACATCATTCATCACACATATGGAAATCATCATAAATGTATACACAATTATACCATTTGCCCACTATTCATTAACCATCATTATAAGCGTCGTTACCATGCTTACACTCTATGTATTTATCGTATAGTCATTATTATCTAAGTATTACGGCCAACCAGTTCATTACTAGTGCTTTATGTCTCATATGTGTCAAGTGTATAAAACTAAGGCCATTAGTGTTTTATGATAGCTCTCTAGCCACGTTATCAAGCTAAGCCTTAAGTACAGTTATTCTCACTTGATCGATAAGTTTACGGAAAATCAACTTCATCTACTTAGAACCACAACAATTTATAACCCACCATCCCAAGGTAATAACATTTCTAAGGTGTATCGGGCTTGTATCTCCTTACTAGTACTAACTGCAATCTATACAAGGCACAATACTCAATGGTTGTTACGCACTACTCTGCCATACTATATTTTTGATGCAAAACCCAAGGATAGTGTTGTACCATTGCTTCTAATAGCATATCTATGTATTTCTATCATCAATAACCCAAAATCAAACACTCTATACAAACAAATCCCTAAAACCCCCCAATTCCTTGGTTAACATGTAGCTACAAGATAGGTTCATTGTAAATCTTTAGGTGTATGAGCTAAAACATGTATCTACTTATTGAATCATATTATTAAAGTCCTAATATACCAAACAACCTCAAGGAATCAAGCCCAACCCTCATGAATATGCAATTTAAGGTAAACCCTCAAGTTTGATTTGATTTGAAGCATACAACATGTCATAACTTGAAAAATGAGTTTAGATACTAGTGTTCCCACCTTAGAGAAGCTAAATCGCCGAGTTGAAAAAGCGTAGATGTCCAACAACGAAGCCCTAACTCGAACTCAAGCTCTCGTGGTGGATGTCCAAGCTTGAAGAAGATGAATAGCATATGAGATGACGGTTTAAAATATTTGGAGCCTTGATCATGGATTGAGGATGAAGGATGTGTAAAATTCTCTCTCCAAGAACCTTCACAAACGAGCTCTCATCTTTCTTTAACTCCTTTTGAGGTTATGGCTTGAAAAAGGGGGAGGAGGAGGCTTAAAATAGTGTGAAAATGGTTAAAACCGACAAACTGTTGTACTAGGATCAATCATGTTCTCTCCCATGATTGATCATGGAGTCTTGTGAACGCTTCATTTTGCGACCCCCGCAAGAATCCTTATCTCCGATTAAATGAACACTCATGCATGCATGAGCATTCCTAGATGCACGCATATTATGTACATGTGATACAGGTCAAAGAAGAAAGCCGAAAAGACACCTGGATGAGAAGTTACGAGAACTACAAGAAATTACCGAAATCGAAAACCTTCAAAACTCCTAGAAACTTGTGAAAGGAGATTTACCCATCTCTAATCACCCTCAAATTTTGAGGATGGTTATACATTACCATAAGGAGCATCATATTTAAAACTTAGCTAGATCCGATAGTTAGATCTCCGAAAATTCAAAAAATTGGGAGTTCACTTTGGGTAATCAAAAAGGAAACTTTCAGAAATCTAAATGATCTCAAGTTTAGTCAGTAGATATGTCTTGTTGTGGGGAAGAACATGTCCAAAATTCATCTTTATCGGACATGGGATCATTAAGAATTAATTCGTTTACCGTACAATTCTAATTGAAATGTCCTTCGTAGATATTAAAGTAAATGGAGACCTACCCGAACTCTGATCGATCTCAAATTTGGACACAAGCTAGAAAAAATTTGGAGGGAAAACATATCAAAAATTTAGGAACATCCAATGGTTATAAGTTTACTTATTATACAACAAGTGAGGTTGTTGTACGCAAGTACGTTTCATAGGAGAAAAAAAAAACTCTTTATACCAATCTGAGGAGACCAACCCCTTCCCGAACTCCGATCGGATTAAAATTTTTACAGGGTCTATAAGACTTCTACTGGAAATACATATCCAAAAATAAGCATAATCCAACTGTTGTAACTTCACTTTTTGTACAACAAGTGGCCATATCTACAACAAGTACCTTTCTTATACGGAAACAAACTCTTCGTACCAATCAGAGAAAAATGAGTCCTTCCTGAACTTAGATTGATCTCAAATTTTGACATAATCTATAAGAATTCTATTCCCATTACATATCCAAAAATCAGCATGATCTAACGGTGGGAAGGCTTTGCGATAAGCTCCAAGAGTCCTGGTTGCAATCTCTTTTCTTGCTCTCGAAGCATTTTTCAACTATAAATAGACTCGCCCTCCATTTATATTTTTCATTAACAATCAAGGGGATTTCGTGCTACACACCAAGAGACCCTTATTCTCTTCCTTCAAGGGGGCTCAGGTATAATTTTCTCTCTTTTCTTTTATTTATTCTTCAGTCTTATAATTCATATTCTTGTCTGCATAATTTCTATCACTTGATAGTTTTTCAAAACCCTTTTTTTCAAATTGTTTTTCAAAACCAAAGGCATATAAAAAAACCTAATCCAATTCCAAAGTATTATTATTTTTAGTTTCTTACTTTTCCAAATATCCGGATTAGCGGCATTGTTGTACGAAGGAATCGATAATCACTATATATCCAATCTAACTCATAGATTGCGGTGTATATGTGCTAAATACTTGATTATAAGATAACTAGTGACATCTATACCGGTTTAATTAATAAACTATGGTACACGATCGGTCAACTCGCTTCATATTGCATTAAATATAAGATTTCACATTGAATCATTTTCCGAAAAGCCCAAAGCTTTACAAAATCACTTGTTTCATTGCATCTATTATTATCAAACTCTCTTTTTTCAAATCACACACACACACACACTTATTTTCAAAATCATGAAAGCTATAAAGTAATAGTAATAGCACGCAAGAATTGAATTATAACACATAAATATCCTACTTAAGAGACCGAAAGGGCAAATTGGATGCCTAACACCTTCCCAATTCGTAACTTAATCCCCGAACATTCGAATTAGTTGGTTTCGCATACATGTGTATTAGAGGATATTTAGTCCATACATATGTCTATTTTACACAAACCTTTTTTGTTTGATTAGTAAAACAAACTGGCGACTCTTATTTTTTTAAAAATTGATTTTCAAAGCAACAACAGAATCGCCGCCCACGAGGACCTCAGGCGTTCAGAACTCGGGTTTGCACAAGTCCACTGCCGGCACAGGCATTTTGGACCCGGAGCACAGTTCGTAATTTTTCCATAACTTCTTGCTCAGAATTTCAATTGAGGTGATATTTATGTGCACGGAAAGCTAATTCAAATATTTACAACTTCCTAAGAGGAAATTTCCTCAAAACACAAAACTTCCTAGATATTCACCTAAAACAGCGGTCTGCTAGAGCGCTATCGAACTATCAGATTTTGCCAAGCGGCCTACTTCGCACATTGTTTTAACCAACAAGGATTATGAATTGGCTTTCAGTTAAAACACGAAAATTATAGAATGGTATAAAATCTAGACATAGGCTAAGATGAAGACTAAATCAGGTAAGAAATGGAGAAGTTACGATAGCTCAAAGTTGGTTAAATATCATCAATCAGGTAGGATCGAAATGTTTGGTTTACCAACCGAATTTGATTCGGACCAACCAAATTATGAAACAATAATTCACATGAGTGTAAGGAGGCTAATACAACTAATATAAAGTGCTACAATACTACGAGACTCCAATATCCGAGATTTCAGCGCACACGATAAATAATTGAATAAACGAAGGCAGATGTAGTGAAACAAATGAACGGAGTATTACAGCCCCCATCTTGATTATGTAATTGGGAAACCAGTCTAGCTTTATTTCTAACAATTACACAACTTCCATCCTTTTTATTATGAAGCACCAATTTAGTTGCAATATTAGTATGATCATTTAGTTTGGGAACAAGTGTCCACACTTTGTTTCTCTCAAATTGATTGAGCTCTTCTTACATAGCCATCATCTAAGATTTATCTTGTTCGGCTTTAATTATATTCTTAGGCTTATATTGAGAAATGAAAGTCACATTATTGCATACATTTATCAAGGATAGATAGTTCTCTAAGAATTTGATCAATATGGTGGTTGGACACAAATTTTCGACTCCAAGGTATATCATTTGAATTTGTCCAATTTTGTTTTCTAACTCCGTAGAATGAGCTTGAGCACTTTATGGTTCTTCCATAGATGGTTATTCTTTATATGTATCATTAATTTGATTTTTTAAATCTTTTTGGATAATTTCAACATCTTCATCGCAATGCATAATGGGGGTGAAAGGTTATGATGAATACCATGCTCATTACAAAAATTCTCAATATCAACATTATCAAATTCTCTTCCTCTATCACTTCTAACATGAATAATAGAAACACCTTCTTGTTTTGAACTTTTCTACAAAACTTAGCAAACACATGTGGAGTTTCACTTTTGTGAATAAGAAAGAACACCCAAGTAAATTTAGAGTAATCATCAACAATAACAAAAGCATACAATTTATCACCCAAACTAACAACCGAATTAGGTCAAAATAAATCTAAATGCAACATATCAAGAGGTTTAGTTGTAGTAATATCTTTCTTAGATTTAAAAGAGGACTTGTGTTATTTACCAAGTTGACATGCATCACAAATTTTATTTTTAACAAACTTAGTTTTAGGCAAACCTTTATCTAATTCCTTTTTAGACAAAGTATGAATTAATTCCATATTAGCATGTTCCAATCTTCTATGCCACAACTAAGAAATTTCATTAATAGTGGATAAACATTTAATATCTTGTTGAGATAAATCATAAAGTTCAAAATTATACACATTACTAGTTCTACATGCAACAAGTAACATGAAATCATCACTAATTTTTTAACAATGCAACAATTAGATTTAAAAATAACTTCATGACCTTTATCACATAATTGACTAATGCTAAGTAGATTATTCTTTAAACCTTCTACAAAGAGAACATTATCAATGCAAATGGAATCCTTACCAACCTTACATATATTGATAATTTTTCCCTTAGCGTTGTCTTCAAAAGTGACATTCCCACCTTATTTAGGAATGGGACTTAAGAAGTTGTCTTTGCCTTCCGTCAGGTGCTTCGAATAACCACTATCCAAAAACCATTAATTTTTGCTTCCTTTAGCTTTCAAGCAATCCTACACCATAACCTTAAGTAACTTCTCCATTGGTACCAAAAATATGTTAGGTCCTTTTGACTTAGCATACATAATGGTTCCTTTTGGAACCCAAGCAAGTTTTCTCTTAGGAAAACTTTCATTCCTATAAAAGCATGAGTGCACATCATGAGTATTTCTACCACAGTATGAGCAAAGATGGTGGAATCATGAGGTGTTTATTTTTTAAAGAAATTTTTGTAGTCCTTTTGATTATCGATTTGGTTATATCCTAAACCAACTTTGACAAAAAAACACACATTTGCATTCATAATAGTTTATCCAAGTTGTCCCTTCTATTATTGAACTTGGTTAGACTATTGGTCAAGTCTTCCACTTGGTCTTTCAAAATATTTTCTAAAACAAGCGTGCTTAAGATTTCCTTTTATTTTCCCTTTTTCAAAGTCTTAATTTTGTTTTTCAAGACCATATTTTCCTTTTTAAAAAATTCACACTTGCTAAAAATGATGGAGTTTTCCTTTTTGAGATTTGCATACTTCTTAGAAAGTTCCTTAAATTTGTTATGCCATTCCTTAAACATCTCATAACATTCATCATAATCACTATGCACACTTTTACTATCAAAATCATCACAATCACTAAAAGAATTATAGTTAGAATTGACCTCATCATTTTTTGCCATAAGACAAAGATTTGCCGTTTCTTCAGCGCTAGATTCGGCATCAGATTCTCTACCTTCGGAATCGCTCCATGTTCCTTTGAGAGCATGTTTCACTTGTTTGAATACTTTGTCCCTTTTGTTTCTCTTTTCCTTTCTTCTAACCGGACAATTTGGTTTGAAATGTCCGAGCTTATGATAATGAAAGAATTTCTTGACTTTTTCATTCTCAATTCTTTATTGAGTTGATCGATCATTGTTCCTTCTAGAAGATGATGCATTGTTGTTATTTCTTCCTTGATAATTTTTCTTATTCGTTAGGAATTTCATGAACTTCCTAGATAGAAGTGCCATATCTTCATGTTCTCCCATTGACTCATTATCCACCTCATGTTGATTGATTTTGAGGGCTAGAGTCTTTTTCGATTTAGCATCGGCCTCTTCTTCTCTTTCTAATTCTTTCTCATGGGTTTTGAGAAACCCAAGAGTTCATCCATGTTAAGAGTCTTGAAGTTCTTAGTGTAACGCCCCGAATCCTATTTTGAGATTTTCATCTCTGGGATCCAGTTAACCACGGATGCCATGCACGACGGTGGATTTAAAATATAAAAATTACAACTTTTAAAAACTTTTCTTATTTAAAAACATGATTCGAATAAAACCCTGTTTTACAAAATTCCGGCATGTGGAGTCGTTTAAATAACAAATCGGCCTGTAAAGAAGAAAGACAAATACTTATAAGTACCAACATATTCAATCCACATTTTAAATCTAACTCCACATATCTTAAAACAATTTACACAAACTTCCCGAAAATACATGTTTACAACAAATACAATTTATGTGTCAAGTCCAAAGTTTATACGTAGTACAGAAAAGCCAAAACCAAAAGGTTAATAAAACATAGTCCTATTCTTAAAGGACTAGACATGGTCTTGTGGACATTAGAGGCTTCTATACACGTACGTCATGTGCCACCCAAGATGCTATGCCTACAAAATTGTTTAGAAAAATGGAATGAACCAAAACCGGACTCAGTGGGAACTATATAGTTTTGTACAGAAAATACTTTATTGTAATAGTTAAAAACCATGCAATGCAATGCAACCCACACACACGTGCATGCCGAATCCCACTAGGATTCCTATCCCAACCACCGGAAGCTGACTGTTTGACTAATCGATCTCGCCTCTAGGCTTTTCATAAATTAAACCCCTTCCGAATTTCTATGCCACAAAAGAATCGTTTATCTAAAGCCATCTCATTCCAAATTTTAGCTTCCTAAAGTTCGTCATGTTACGGTGGATTAATTCTAAAGCGTGTATCAATACTATTCCCATGTGGTCCATTATCCTATTGAGAGATATAACCATAGGCCAAGTGTTCATTGTTTCCTCTTTAATTATAGTTCATTATGGATCCCATACTTGGCCAACTAATAAGCTTCATCACTAAACTATCCCACTAAAGTATTACGTCGCGAGACTCTCTCATCTAGCTATTCTGTTCGCTTTAATTGCCACTTTGATTACTAGTATCTTATGTTCATTATGTCTGGTCAACTAATCTCATAAGATGTAAGAATTCTCACGCCCGTATACTATCTCTTTAAGGCTAAGAGCTAATATTACTTTCCAATTTATGTATTAGTACGTTATGAAATGCCAAGTACTTTCCTATTTGCATTATGTTCCATTTGATAAGTGTCCACGTCCAGCTAACGTTCTACATAACTCATTTGAGGCATTTCACAATAAACAACAACGATGTGATACAACAACAACAATAATAACAACAACAACAACAACAATAATAATAATAATACTAAAATAATAACATCCATCCATATCATATCTCCCGTATAATGCCTCAATTTCATTATGCGATCTGACCAGAACAATGGATCCCGAAGACTCCGAGGCTCTTGTCCATGTCTTTTTCGAGTGGGGCGAGGCGCAGGGACTTGGTTCTCCAAGTAAGTCATTCGGAGATAATCCTCAAGACATTTTCCTGGGAATGAGACTCCGAATAGATAACGAGGAGAACACCTCATATAAACCACATCGATACTCTAGAAAGAACTACACCAGGCGATACCCTAGCAGGGTAATAACCATTAATAGCCTAACTACTTCCAGGGAACTCATTAAATGGGTCATAAGTGGCACACGAGACCTGCTTCGCTGCCAGGGAAACTCATTTAACCCA
This sequence comes from Lonicera japonica, assembly GCA_021464415.1. Taxonomy (NCBI): domain Eukaryota; kingdom Viridiplantae; phylum Streptophyta; class Magnoliopsida; order Dipsacales; family Caprifoliaceae; genus Lonicera; species Lonicera japonica. The sequence goes on from CM038470.1 coordinate 55,703,351, forward strand.
GAACACATAATCGTGTGGGAAAGCAAGATACATAGAGTGGATACATAGAGTGGGCTCTCCTTTTTTTGGAGCTACCCGGTGCTCAGTCCATCATATCCAGCCCATACGTGTGATCATAAGAACAGGAATGTATCTATTCCTCACTCAATAATATATAAGAGATACAAGGTTTAGAGGGAAAAAGTATGTAATTTCCAAAACCTGAGGGTACTTTTATGTAATTATGTGAGATATGAGGTTTAGAGATTAAAATTATGTAATTTTCAAAACTTAAGGGTACTTTGGTGCAATTATGTGAGCTATAAAGTTTTGGGAGTAAAATATTGTACCAAAACCTGAGGGTGATTTTGTGTAATTATTTGAGTTATGAGATTTAGAGGGTAAAATTATGTAATTTTTGAAACCTGAGGGTTACTTTTGTGTAATTATGTGAGTTAAGAGATTTAGAGGGTAAAATTATGTAAATTCTAAAACTTTAGGGTACTTTTGTGTAATTATGTGAGTTGTAAGGTTTAGAGGGTAAAATTATGTAATTTTTAAAACCAAATTGTACTTTTGTGTAATTATGTGAATTATGAGGTTTAGAAAGTAAAAAAGTTTGTAATTTTCAAAAACTGGAACGTACTTTCGAGTAATTACGCAAATTAATGAATATTTGTTTTTCTTAAAAAACATGCAAGAAGCAACAAAATGGGAACAGAGGGATCAACAAAACAACGTGGAAGTTGTCATTAATCTATAATGGTATTTCTACATATGAAAGTTACGAAAGCATGCTAAGTATCACTACACATCAATGTACATTTATAGCATGCATTGTTTTCAAAATTAAAACAAATATGAACACAAGCATACACAATTATACATGCATATTTTATAGAGAACAAGAGTTTTAGAAAACGTACCCATGCTCGGCGATAGATCTCGTGTGAGATTGGCTCCATAAAAGAATGTCATAGGTTCGAGATGGTAATGCTGTAGGCACATGTATATCTAGTGTATATATATATATATATGTATGAGTTAAGATACAAAGAAAGATTCCCACATTTTAATGAAAAGCATGAATTCATATTTAGTGACGTAAATTTACGAAAATTTTTTATTAAATTTTGTAAAGATTATATATATAGTGAGTTGATAAATTATATTAAATTTTGTAAAAAAATTCAATCTAGAAGTGGATATATTAAAAATTATATATATATATATATATATAGTATTAGGCTATAGAGATAAACTCCCTCACTTTAACAAGAAGAATGGATGACCATTTGGAGGGGTTAATCGATGAATTGTTCTATGAAAATTTGTAAAGATGATTTTTATAGTGAGTAGACCACCTCTAGAAAAATTCAACCTAGAAGTGGGTGTTTTGAAAAATTGATATATATGTACATTTTCGGTCAATAAAATTTTAGATGATCATCTCACCCACTTTTGAATTGAATTCTTTTATGAAATTTGGTGGATGTGATCTACTTATAATAAAGATCATCTTTGCAAAATTTTGTGAAAAAAACTCATCCAATTATCCTTTGAAATGAGCATCCTTTCTTTTTTCTAAAGAGAGAATCTCTCTTTATAGCCTAACTATATATATTCAATTTTATTGATTAAAATTTTATATTAACATTTTTAATATTTTTCTGTAAAAACGATCTACTTATTACGAATAATAACCACAAATTATTTTGAAAAAATTCATCGAGAGAAAAATCAAAGATGAGCCAAGTCCAGAATGTCGTGTGGGGTTTTGGAGTTGGTGGGGGGGGGGGAGGAGATGGAAAGAGAGTAAACGTTTGGGTCCACTCCCCGTTGTGCAGGTAGCAATCTACATCATAGTCATTGCTAGGTTTTAGGAATGAGTCATTTGTTTGTCTTTAATGACTCTCATCTCTTTCTATGAGTCTTTAGAAAAGTCAATTTAGATTTTTGGGAGATATATATATTGTGGGTGACCAAAATTTTATAGAAATGATAATCGGGTTGAACAATTAGCTGAACAAAAGTCTAAGAGGAGAGTTGTAAAGGGATGGGGTATAACCTTAGTTTGTCCTTTTTAGTAATTTACACTATCCATTTGTAACCCTAATTCTATGCATATAAACAGATAAAATGATAGCCATTTCAGGGGAGACAAAAGGAGGAGGCAGAGAGAAAATACTAGCCAGAGAAATTATTTTTAAAGAGGGAAAGTGGTAACTTGTATTCTCATTTCAATTGCCTTGGAGCTAATACAACCGAACACATACACATAAACGGAGGATGTACTACCGGAATAATATAAGCACTACCGGAGAGACCTACCGTACTAAAAAATCTCTCGTTTCCTTCACTATCTCCATCTATTACTCCATTGATCTTTCTTTAAACACACTTTGTGGGAGGACCCAAACTTTTTTGGCTCGCACAATTGGCACTGTCTATGGAAATTGATTGATCGGTGGATCATTCTTGAAGAGGCTAGTCAACAAAGCATTCTTCGAAGAAAATCACAAATAAGGCCACATAAACATTGCTTTGAGCATCAGATAAGACTTCTTTTCTCCTTGATTATATATGATCATTCTTTTAGTATTATTAAAATATTATTAGTTTTGTATTGTTGAGCCTACGTAACAAAGGGCACGTATACCCAATTTACACCATGTATGTGTAGTTCACTAATCTAGTGTACCCCATTTTTTGTGTTGAAAATGGTTAAAAGTTCCTAAAACACATCCAGTTGAGTTGATGAATTGTAGCCAACTCGACGTCTTTTGACCCATGTTAAGATGAAAGCGAGATAGCCATACCAGATGCTTGCTTAGCTCGGCTAATTAGCTGCACTTCTTAGAGTTGAGAGGTCACGAGTTTAATACTCGGCCATAACAAGTATTTTTTGCCGAGATCAATTTGCTTGCATAGTCCAGCCGACTTGTTGATATAAAAGAAGTGCAAATAAGATTTTAACAAAGTATCTTCCTGAGATGGTTAGCCATTCAGTTCATAACTCGAAGGTTATGTGTTCCATACTCAGCCACGACAAGTATTTTTTGCTGAGATCAATTTGCTTGTGCAGTCCAACTGACTTGGTATTATAAAAGAAATGCGAATAAGATTTTAACAAAGTATATTGCCGAGATGGTTAGCCGTTCAGTTCACAACTTGGAGGCCGAGGGTTCAATACTTGGTAACGATAAGTATTTTTTGCCGAGATCAATTTGCTTGTGCAGTCTAGCCGACTTAGTGATGTAAAAGAAATGCGAATAAGATTTCAACAAAGTATATTGCCGAGTTAGTTAACCATTGTGGTAGCCTTCTGCGTAGTCTAGCTGACTTCTGAGTAGGTACTGCAAGTAATACGCCATTATCATTACGCTCATTTACCACCATAGCATCATGGTCATCCTATTTATGTTTGCCCTTCCCTTTAATCTGAGTTGTTTTTTTAAAGTGCCTTTCTTACTGATAGTGAGAACACTTTTTGTTATATTTTCCTTGAGATCTTGACCAACCTGTTTGATTCTGGCCGTTTCCCCTTTGATTTGATCTGCCCTTGACAAATAAACCCTCTTTTAATGCTTTATGTTATAATATTGTAAATTATGGAGGCCATTAAAATAGTCATTACTTGATTTTGATCTCTGTAACTAATAAATTTGGCAGCATCAGCGGGACAAGACTAGATAGGTTCTGAAGAGGCCAATTGATCCCAAAAGATTTGCATCTCAGATAGAAATTCATCGATGGTTTGACTAGGCTGTTAGCGCATACTGTCCACATTGTTAGTCACTTTATGTCTTCTCCAAGATCCACTCATTATACCGCTGTTCTCCGCATTCCCAGATACATCAAAGGGACAATGTTTCACGGTCTTTATTTTCCATCTACGTCTTCCCTTGAGCTTCATGGGCATTCTGATTCCGACTGGGCCGGTGATCCCACTAAAAGGCATTCAACTACCGGCTATTGTATTTTCTTGGGAGACCCACTTATCTCTTGGTGTAGCAAGAAAAAATCTCATTTTTTGCTCAAGTACATAAGCAGAGTATCGTGCTTTTGCTAACACCACACAGGAACTTGTGTGGCTATGTTAGCTCCTCTTAGATATAGGAATTCCTTAAAACCTTCCGACTGTCATTAGGTGTGATAATCAAAGTGCAATCCAAATTGTGCATAATGATTTCTTTCATGAACGGATGAAGCATATTGAGATTGACTGTCATTTCATTTGCCAACATGTGTCTTATAACATTATTCATCTCAATTCCATCTCCTCCACATATCAACCAGCTAACATCTTTACTAAAGTTCATTCGCAAGGTCGCTTTAAATATCTGCTTTCCAAAGTCAAGATGACCTACCATTTACCACCTTGAGTTTACGGAGGGGTGTTAGAATATTGTAGATTATTCTTCGTGATTTGTCTACATATTTGGCTTACCATACTTAGTCTTCGCAGACTATTAATTATTTTATAGAGAATTAGAGTTTTCCCTTTCCTTTATTTGTTGTCTATCTTGTCCCTATCTAAAGGGCATTCTATTGTATTATTCAATCATCCAATACAATACAAAGAATTCTTTCTCTCTTTTATATTTGTTCACACTTTCGACGATTTCAAATACCTTTTTCTTAAATGTTTTAAAGGCAAATTTAACCTCGTCAACATAGAGTAGATTTTTTATACATTTAAGATCCGTTGGATAATAATATGGAAAAGGAAAATGAAAACAATTGATTTTTGTGATAAGTTGGAAAATAAGTTGAGACATGTGGTGATGTCTTCTTACTTTGTGGCTTTTTCCATAGACAAATTTTCTTTGGTGGTTGAGGAAGAAAAACTTTTCACAAAAATTATAAAGGATGGAGGGCATCTACTCATAAAATGAGCATAAAATGAAGAGCATCTTATGACATGCCTCAACTTATTTTCAAACTTCTTACCAAATTAAGTGCTTTTATTTTTCTTTTCCATGTTATTATCAAACATAGTCTTACATTAAAGCATAAATAGTATTGTAATACCATGATGATAATAACGAACTAACCAAAAGTATAGGTTCACGCAATTTCAAGGTATAAAATCAATGGAGGATTAAAGAATTTATGTATTCTTTATATTTAGTGGACCCATATCATGATTACAACAACAACAACTACCACCCTCCACTTTATGATTTGAAAGTTATGACTCAAGCTAAGTATCAAATATCAGGATCTGCACAAATTTGTAAATCTCGAATATTTTAATTAGCTAACATAATATTTGGATTTGAAGGCCCAAATCCACTCTCAAATTCAGAATGCAAATGCACCTTAGGAGATTTCGACATTCACAACCGGTAAGCTAGGTCTAAATCACCAACTCCTTGCAATACATCATGTAGTTTAAAAACAACTACTAAACGGTAGTAATATATAATTAAATTTGACCGTGCAACATTAAAACCCTGACACTATAGTATAAAACTTACTCAACCACTCGATTAAATACAAACAATTTGATTTACAAAATTTTAAAAACAACTTAAATACAAAAAAATATTAGGCACAATATTATACATACATCGATAAGACGTCTACGTTTCATAATAAAATTCTATTACGTTACTCGGTTCATTAATTGTTGGCTCACGTTAGATAATGCAAAATTAAGGTATGAATATACTTTAGATGCTAATACGATCATATCACTGCTCCACTATATACATGTAGTCATTTCTTCAACCACTCATTATTTTTAATTTTAAAAGGAAACAAAATTGTCCTTTTCTTTGATTATGTGGTGTGTAATTGAGAATCTTTATCTTACATTGTAAACGTCAATTAGGGAATATCAAAAAATGAGATATTTAACGGTGTACTAATTAATATGACTTTGAAGAATTGTAGATTTGGATTGATTTATTAGGAAACATAATTTTTTCGGTGCGGACCGATTTGTATGTACTGAAAATTTTAGTGAAGTTTTTTCATTATTAAAAATATCTTTTTCATATTTTAACCACGGAAAAATGTGTTAAAATCTAGATTCGCAGAACCTGTCCGCACCATATGTTATGTTTTAGGAAATATACTTCTTTAACTATTTTGTAAGGTTTTGTTTAATAAGTCTAGATTGACCACTTTTTATATATATACACCTATTTTTAAAATAAATATGTAGGGTTATTTGATATGAAAAATTATGGATCGTATTATTGCCAAAATAATTATCTTTATTGCCAAATGAATGTACAACTTTAAAAACATATGGTGCAAGTTAGTAGTATATTATGCAAAAAAGATAATTGCTTTGCCAATAATACCGTCTAAAATTAATATTGTCATTTATTTCTTTCATAGAAGCAATTGGGGTTTACTTGAACTGGCAAATTAGAATTCTAGTACACAACTTTTTCGATCCACTACCCCCTTTTGTTCCTTTTCATGATAACCTTGCAAAACCTAATTAACTAAAGGGTTATATTATTGGCAAAGCAATTAAATATCTTTTTAACATGTCATAGTACCACTACCTCAAAAGGTCACTTAGGCAACGTAGATTGTACGTTGCCCAAGTATACACATACGTCGCCCGTATCTTAAGCGATGTATGATAAGTCGCCTAAGGTACGTCTCCTAAGCTATGTCGCCCAAGGTAACAGGCGACGTAAAAAAATAATTATGTCGCCTAGGAAAATTCAAAGGCGATGTAACAAATACGTACATCGCCTATATGGTCAGAGAAAAGTTGACTTTGACTGGAAATTAGGCGACATACGTATAATAATTACGTCACCTAAGTAGTAAACCTAGGCGACGTAGATATTTAACAACGTTGCCTAAAGTCCAGTCAAAGTCAACTCTGCACTGATTTTAGGAGACGTAGTTAAATATCTACGTTGCCTAGGTTTATTACTTAGGCGACGTATGTACAATAATTACCCCGCCTAGGTCAGAGTAGAGTTGACTTTTGACTGAAATTTGGGCGACGTACTTATTTTACTTACGTTGCCTAAGTGAATTAAAATTATAACAGAAATTGTTTGTTTTTGTGTGCACCCCACACGTGCACTTCTATACAAATAACCTGCATTATAAACCAATTTCATTCATTCAAACATCCTGCCAAATCGTTCAAATATCAAAACATTCAATTATTCAAATATCTAAGCATTCAATCATTCAAATATGTAAGCAATCAATTAAATGTTCAAAACATTTATAGATTATAGCAATGTCCTACAAAACTGTTTTAAAAACTTTACAATCATATAAAATTGATCAATAAAAAAATAAACCTAAAACTATTCTACGTCGGAGCCACCGGATGGTGGAGCCCTCATATTCATCTGCCTCACCATTTCTGCAAGCTGGGCCTGTACCCTCACTTCGAACTCCAGCCGCTTCCTAACTCGATCCTGCCACTCCCTCTCGAGCTGCCTCTCGCGCTCCTGCTGATCCCGTCTTTCCTGTTGAAGACGCTCCTTTAATTCCTTTTGATTTGCCCTAAGTTTGGTGAACTTCTCCTCAATCGCGGCGTTTCGGGGCTCCGGCTGTGATGGTCCTCTCGTCCTTGGCTGCTTGACGACGCCGCTGCCTAAGCCGGGAACCCTGGTCCCTCTCGAAGGACCGACCACCCTCTCCATAATCCCAATCTCTACATCAACAGAGAGACTCGGCGGGGCTGTGATTGAGGCCGGCGAGGAGCCATTCGAGGCATACTCGCCATCAATGAGGCAATCGCCTCGTCGCTCGCCTGCTGAACCCGCGACTGCAAACAACAATAAATATAATTAATGAATTTCTTATTACAAATAATTAAACATAAGGATCGAATTTCTTATTACAAATAACTAGCAATAAATGTAATGAATTAATAAATAATAAACTTACCGTGCCCTTGGGATTGAATTTCTTGTACATGTCTATGTACGTCTTCGCGTGAAAAGCTTGCTTTCCTTTCTCCGCGTACTCATCAGCTCGAGCTGCAAAAGGCCTGGCCCCTCCACTGTGGGGCCTTTTGTTTGTCGAGGCCCGGACCGCCTTCATTTGCTCGCTCCGCCTCTGCAAGATACATACGATACAAACCGTTAGAATATTCAATTGTATTTAAATTAAGTTAGACAAATTAATTAATTTTACCTAAAATTCGGGATCCCTGAAATGGTTGCACAACCACTGCCACTCCGCAGGACGATGTGCGAACTCGACAGGAAGGGGCAAATCTCCCAATTCCTGCTAGTTCGCGTAACAGGAAGACTTCCTTTGCCTGAACCGGTTGGCGGCCTTCTCGTCTATCCAGCCGATGAGCTCCCTACGCTGATGATCGATCTCGTAGTTCACCTACAAAGAAAAATAGCATAGAGAAACATTAGTAATTTGAAACAATAACAAGCAATAAAAAAATACAAAAAAATACAAAACTTACCGATAAAAAATCTAGCAACCTCGTCCCTTCCGTCACCGAAAGGTCATGCCACATCGGATGGAGCATCGGACATTAGTCTTTTATATAAGCTGAGAGGTTCGTCACGAACCAAGAGCGAACTGAGAAGGGTGGCCCCCTAATCGAATCCTCGTAGGTCACTGGGGTCCTGCCTTTTTCTTTCATGATCGTCGCCTTTTTCTTCCCGAGTACGACTCCGCTTCTCTTATTACTCGAGGAGGCACCGGCGGCGGTATTTGTATAGCTAAAAAATCTAATTAAGAACTTTACCTGAGTTGGTCGGCACGTGAGCAGTAGCAGAAGTGTAGCGAATGCTGCTTGTGGGTGGTGCAGGGCCCGTGCTGCCATTCGTCGAATGAGCAAAAGGGAGGGGCAGGACCGACAACTCTTGCGCTGAGAACGGTGGTCCATCGGCCTGGGTCGCCTGCTACAATGCCTGCGGGGCTTGATGCGAGTCCTGGGGCGACTGATGCGAGGTATGGGGGGCTTGCGATGGCTGGGGCACCTGCGAGGGTTGCTACTGCTGCAGCATGGCATGATGGAACTCCTCGCACAGCTCTACATGAGATTTCTTCCTTGCGGCTGAATCTTTCGGATGCATCCTGACATATATTAGAAAACAAACATAAGAATACTATAATTGACTTGAATTGAAATTGAAATTGAAATTGAAATTGAATTGAACTGACTTTGAAATTGAAATCGAAAGAAACATAAGAACAGTAAACTTCAAGATCAATTTCAACTTTGCCCTAATTGAGTTGAAGTTGAAAGAAACATAAGACACTAGACTTAACAATTGCAAAATTTTTATTAATTAGGGAAGTTTCATTTCCTGTTGATTGGGAAGCTACTAAATCAGATTTGGTGCCTGTTATCTCGTAGTCACAGGTAGCATATATGTTGAAAACTTGGAATTGAAATTGAAGTTTAGGGTTGAAATTGAGATTCAATTGCTAAACTTGAATCTCAAATTCAACACTAAACTTCAATTTCAATTTCAATTTCAAAACAGTCTGCACTTGTGTTCACGGCAATTGAAATTAGAAACTTTAAGGATGAATGTTTCAACTGAAAATTGAACTTTAGGGATGAACAGGGGATTTGGGTCAAACTTTAGGGGTCATATAATTTGCTAATTACCCAAAAAATTCAAATGAAGAAAATGTCCCAAACTAATCAGACATACTATGAGAGTAAAGCTGCAAATATGTATGAGATACAATTCTCCCATAATAGCAAACAGACATATTAAGTTACGTTATTTTAATTGATTTTCTGATAGACAAGTTGAACTACATATTTTCAATTTTCTATCAGACATATTAAGTTAAATCATTTCAATTTTCTGCCACACATATTAACTTATATTTATTTTTGCAAATTTATAGCAGACATATTAAATTATATTTTTTTCAACACATGGTTATAAAACTATTAGAGGACACATGGCTTTTCCAGACATATTTTATCTTGTCATTGTTTATCTCCAGAGTAACAATATGTGTGCTTTAGTTTTAGCTTGGTCAAACATATTATTATAGGTATTGTATTATACACCTGTAGTGTGCTCTAAGTCTACTTTGGTTGTCCTTTAATTTACGAATTAGACAATTTATAATTACTTAATTCATGAATTATATATCTAATTTGAGTGTTTGGTTGCAAAAATGAACTAATATATAAAGTCATAAACTTAAATTAATATGTAAGACATTAAATAAAAAAACGTAAAGACAAAATTGAAGTTATAACTTATAACTATCATACAAGTTCTAGTGGAAAAATTCACACCACAAATTTTTTTGTTGAAATGAAAAAAATTACAATATGTTAATTTACAATGAAACAATTATAAATGATATAATTTACGCAACCAAACAAGTCCTACATGAATACAACTTCTCTTAACTTATCAATATCCAACAAACTAAGTAATAAACTTTATATGTGTTCAAAATATTCTACAATATTTTATTAACATAAACTATTGTAACAAATGACTACTCCGAGATAATTTCTATTATAATACCAAAAAAAACTTTATATATATTATCTTAGGTTATCACTATCCAATAAATTTTCTTTAACTAGATTTACGAGTCATATTTATCTTTCCCTCTCTCTATTTTTATCTCCCCCTCTCTCTAAAACAAAGAAACAATATGTTTCATTATTCAGTGGGTAAATGTCATCTTCTATTATCTTAACTTCTCACTATCTAATAATTTATTTTTAATAAGATTTGGTAATCATATTTATCTTTCCCTCTCTTTATTGTTCTCTCTATCTCCCTCTATAACCAAGAAACAATCTTTTAGTTCTTTCTTTGGGTAAAAATTTGGGCAAAGAAGAAGGGGTGAGAAGAGAAAGGAAGGGGGATGGATGGTGTTCTTACTCATTGCGGTAGCACTAGCAAATCTAATCAAAGAGAAGAGATCGAGAGAAAGAAGTTCAAATTTCTCCAGGTTTACTCCATTCTTAAATCAAACCATCTATACGATCCCGCCTTCGAATTCACTGACGATTCTTGTCAATGGGTTGACAGGGTAATTTCATATTTACATTAACATTTTATATAATTTTGTTGTTGTTATTTATGTTCATGAAAATGTCCCTAATTTTCTTTTTGTTTGATGTGATGCAAAGTTGGCTTAAATCTAGGCCTTGAATTTCCTATAATTTCCGCCTTTTCGTTTTCTTTTCGTAAACAATGAATTGGATCAAACCTGAATCCTAGATTTGTTTACTTTTTTCCATGATGTGCTATATGTGGATATGAATGTGTCTTTTAGTATGTGGAATAGTTAATATATCTCACAGTTTTAACTTACATTACAATTGATGTACATATACAAATTAGACATTATGTCTCATTCTCAGTTTGATACATGATCTTCCTTTGAATAATTTTTTTAATAATTCTTGTATTTATCTTTAAGAAGGTTAGTATTGGAATTCAACTTGATTAATTGAAATAATAAAATTATTAATATTTTATCCTTAATTAAAAAGTTATCATTTAAACAAATTAATTCAAACGAGTATCTTTTAAACAAAATAGAGTGTGACATTTGTTCTTTAAAAAAAATCCCAAATAAAAGAGATCTATCCAAAATGGCCAAAAGAAAAAATAGCAAATTAGTATTTGCCCAATGGTTTTAAGGATCGCTTTCTTAAACCCGTCGCATTAAACAAATTAGTGAATAGCTAAATTTTTAGGATTTAACATAATTATTTTGGTTTTTAGCCCAAATTCAAAAAAAAAAATTCCTTGTATAATATTCTACTATTTTTAAGACTAATCTAACTAGATTATCCTTATATATTGAATAATATAATTGTGAGAACCCGCGTTCTGGACGCTCGGGGGTCCTCGTGGGCGGTGATTCCGTTGTTGCTTTGAAAATCGGTTTTGAAAAGAATAAGGGTCGCCAGTTTGTTTTACTAAACAAACAAAAAAAAATTTGTGTAAAAGAGACGTATTTATGGACTAAATATCCTCTTATACACAATATATGCGAAACCAGTTGATTCGAAGGTTTGGGGATTAAGTTACGAATCGGGATGGTGTTAGGCACCCAATTCGCCTTTTTAGTCTCTTGAGTAGGATATGCGCGAGTTATAATTCCGTTCTTGCATGCTATTGCTATTACTTTACAGCTTTTCATGCTTGCCTTAGAAATCGTTTTTTGAAAATGGGATGAAAACGATTTGTTTCCTAGTTCACCCATGATTTTAAAAATAAATGTGTGTATGATTTGAAAAAGAGAGTTCGACAATAGTAGATGCAATGAAACAAGTGATTTTGTAAAACTTTGGGCTTTTCGAAAACTTATTCAATGTGGAATCTTATATTCGATATTATATGAGGCGAGTTGACCGATCGTATACCAAAATCTATTAAATAAACTGGTATAGATGGAAATAATGCTCTTATAATCGAATATTTATCACATACACACTGCAATCTATGAGTTAGATTGAATATATAGCGATTGTCGATTCCTTCGTATAACAATACCGCTAATCTGAGCTTTTGAAAAAGTAAAAAGGTAATAATACTATTTTAGAATTGGATTAGGGTTTTGAAAACAATTTGAAAAAGGATTTTGAAAAGTTATTAAGTGATAGAAATTATGCAAACAAGAGTATGAATTATAAAATCGACGAATAAATAAAAGAAGAGGTAGAAAATTATACCTGAGCTCTCTTGGAGGGAGAGAATAAGGATCTCTTGGTGTGTACCATAAAATCCCCTTGATTGTTGATAAAAAATATGAATGGAAGGGGGGGTCTATTTATGGTTGAAAAAATACATGGAGAGCAAGAAAATAGATTGCAACTAGGACTCTTGGAGCATATCGCGAAATCTTCCCACCGTTGGATCATGTTGATTTTTGGATATGTGTTAAAAATTGAAGTCTTCTAGATTGTGTAAAAATTTTAGGTCGATTAGAGTTTGGGAAGGTTTCCTTTTTCTCTGATTGGTACAAAGAGTTTGTTTCTGCGTAGGAAAGGTACTTATTGTAGATAAGGTCACTTGTTTGCACAAAAAGTCAGGTTCTCACTGTTGGATCATGCTGAATTTTGGATATATATTTACAATATAAGTATTTTAGACTCTGTAAAAATTTGAAGACGATCAGACTTTGGGAAGGACTCGGTCTCCTCGGATTGGTGCAAAGAGTTTGTTCCCGCATAGGAAACGTACTTGCGTACAACAACCTCGAGAACTTATAGCCGTTGGATTATTCTGAATTTAGGATATGTTTTCCCTCAAAATGTTTTCTAGCTTGTATCCAAATTTGACTATGTTCTTTCCCAGGATAATACCTATATCTTCACCAAACTTTAGACCACTTTAACTTTGAGAATACCTCCATTTGGTCACCCAAAACAAACTCATGATTTTCTGAATTTTCGGAGATCCGACCGTCAAATTGAGCTGATTTTCGAATATGCTACTCCTTATGGAAATGTCTAACAATCCTCAAAGTTTTAGGATGGTCTGAAATGCGTAACTCTCCTTTCACAAGTTTCCAAGAGTTTTGACTATTTTAGGTTCCGGTAATTTTCGATAATTCTGTAACTTCTCATCCTAGAGTCTTTTTGCCTTTCTTCTTTGACCTGGACCGCATGTGTATGGTATCTATGAACCTAGAAATGTTTTTGCATGCATGCGTGCTTGTTTTTTTGGAGTTCGGGATTCTTATAGGGTCGCAAAATGAGGTGTTCACAGACCCTCTCGGCATGGGTTCTTTGTGAAGCAAAAAAACCAGGACGATAACGAGAACACATCATTTTGCGGCACTCGCATGAATCATAAGTGATATTTTGAAAACAATGCAATGCAAATGATGCCGTGCTATGCTGCTTATCTCTCTTTAGGAAGGATGGGCGATGTTTGGAACATATCATGTGCCTTGCTGTGATGTGTGAACCACCCCTCCTGCTCTAACGGGCTTATGAACCATGTAGAGGGTGAGCCCCTGCTTTAACGGGCTTGTGAATGGTGTAGAGGGTGATCCCCTGCTTTATCGGGCTTGGGAACCGTGTAGAGGGTGATCCCCTACTTTAACGGGATTAAAAATCGTGTAAAGGGTGATCCCTTGCTTTAAAGGGATTGCAAACCGTGTAAAGGGTGAAACCCTGCTTTAACGGGCTTACAAACCGTGTAGAAGGTGAGACCCTGCTTTAAAGGGCTTGCGAACCGTGTAGAGGGTGAGTCCCTGCTTTAATGGGCTTGCGAACTGTGTAGAGCGTGAACCCCTGCTTTAACGGGATTAGGAACCGTGTAGAGGGTGAGCCCCTACTTTAACGGGCTTGAGAACCGTGTAGAAGGTAAACCCTTGCTTTAACGGGCTTGGGAACCGTGTAAAGGGTGAGCCCCTACTTTAACGGGCTTGGGAAATGTGTAGAGGGTGAGCCCTTTATTTAGCGGGCTTGGAAACCGTGTAGAGGGTGAGCCCCTGCTTTAAAGGACTGTGTGAATCGTGTAGAGAGTGAGCCCCTGCTTTAACGAACTTGTGAACCGTGTAGAGGGTGAACCCTTTCTTTAATGGACTTGTGAACCGTGTAGAGGGTGAGCCTCTGCTTTAACGGTCTTGGGAACCTTGTAGAGGGTGAGCCCCTGCTTTAACGGGCTTGGGAACCGTGTAGAGGGTGAGCCCCTGCTTTAACGGACTGTGTGAATCATGTAGAGGGTGAGCCCCTGCTTTAACAAACTTGTGAACCGTGTAGAGGGTGAACCCCTTCTTTAACGGACTTGTGAACCGTGTAGAGGGTGAACCCCTACTTTAACGGACTGTGTGAACCGTGTAGAGGGTGAGCCCTTGCTTTAACGGACTTGTGAACCGTGTAGAAGGTGAATCCCTTCTTTAACGGACTGTGTGAACCATGTAGAGGGTGAGCCCCTGCTTTAACGGACTGTATGGAATTGTTCTGTCAGTGATTCTAGGATGGTGTGTGTTTGCTGGGGATATGATGATTGATTACATGCTGGCTAAAAATTAATGGTATGATGATTGATGGCCTGCTGGGGAGATGAGAATTCCTATTAACTATGATAAAGGCTGAGAGTTGATGATCTACTGAGGATATCAAAACTCCTACTAGCATGGATAATGGTTGATGTGCGGGTTGACAATCTACTATGGAAATGAGAATTCCTATTGGCTATGATAATGGTTGAGGGTTGATGCTGAGGAGGTGAGAGTCTCTAAGAAGACATAGAGAGGGAGTTCTGGTGTGATCTTTTTTTTTTTTGAAAAGAAGTACTTTTAGCTGGCCTCTTTCTTCTTGAGAAAGGGTCGAGTCACGTTCTCTTTGTTCTCGAATCTCGTGTATGAATTTTGGATTTTGCCTCTTGCTCAGCTTCTGTGGCATTTTTTTCTCTTGTCACTAGGGTGCGATTCTGCTATTTGTTTCCTGACTTCGCAAGAGGAGAATTTTTTGTGCTTGCATCATTTTATGTTTTTCGATGCCCTTATTCCTCCTTGATTGATTGAAAGCTTTTTGATGCAGCTTTTTTTTTCTTTTTTTCGCAAGGTCAGCAGCCTTCCCTCACCTAAGACGTAGCCCTAGGCTTTTTAGCCTAGCTGTCACTTTTGGTGTGGCTCTCGCTGCCATCTTTTTTCTTTCTTCTTTTTTTAATATTCTTTTCTTTTGGCACTGTGGGATTATCCTCTTTTTTACTCTTTTAATTTTTTTCTTTTGCCCACTTTGTTTTCTCTCACTTTGTCAGGTTTTTTGAGCATCATCGTCCTTACGATTTTAAGAATGTTTACTTTGGAAGTTCACATTTGACATCGTTGTGCTGTATTTGTGATTTTCGGTCCGAGAACCTTTGGAAGCGTATCTTGAAGACTTCTTGGGCGAGAAGAAGCTAGGCCAAAAGTCCTTTTTGTGGAGACTTATTCTCTGTGTTTTTTACGAACTCTTGTCATTCCAGTCTTTCTCTCTATCTTTCTTTGATATCCTCTCAAAAGGTGCTTTTTGGTTTTGGAGAAGCTTGAGTTTGCCTGTATGAAGGGCTTTAGTATGTGCCCGTGGAAAGGGGTAGGGTTAGTGCCTGTAAAAGGGGCTTGGATTGGATTGGTGCCTGTAGAAAGGGTTTTGGATTGGTGCCTCTGGAAAGGGCTTTGGATTGGCCTGTAGAAAGGGCTTTGGAATGGTGCCTGTAGAAAGGGCTTGTGAAGTGATTTGACTATTTGGGAGGACATGTGATTATGTTTTGCCTCTTTGGGAGGACATGTGGAGTGATTTTCCTTTTTGGGAGGGCTTACGAAGTGACTTGCATGCCGCTCAGGGAAGGCCTGTGATCTTATCATGACGATCTGGTCGGTGGTGGTGGTGTGACTAATCATCGAGGTATATACCAGGATGCAATGGTGAAGCCCGTCTAATAGGCCATGGAGCTTAGTGCCTATGTATTCTTGGACTGGTGCGCAGTACAATTATGCAAGTGTTCATGTGTATGCACTATGCAAATGCTTATGCCATGCTTCCCTAAATTTCAAGTATTCGCATATTTTTTAAATCATCGCACCATCATTTTAAAAACTTGCTTTTGAAGAGATTGTGAATCTTGAGTTGCCTGATTTATAAAGTATGTTACACTACTTGAAATTATCTAAGTGCAGATGCATGCATGCAAGACCGACAATTTTCCGAGGACATAGCAATACTGAAAAGGCAAATATTGATTTATGATCAATCAGTGAGTGAGTGCAAGGTGATATCGGTCACAAGAGAAATGGCATGCTTCTGTCTTGGGATTCTGCTGATCTTGCATCATGCTTATATTTTTGGTTTAATTTGTTCGTCCATTGATATAAAGATAACTTGTGGGTGCATTTCGAATGATATAAAGACAGTCCACATTTCGAGTGCTTGGGTTGAATGGGTTCTAGGATTTTGTTTGTCCACTGGTATAAAGATGGATTTTTGATGCATTTCGAGTTACAGTTTCAGTATATCAAATTTTGGGAATGTCCACTGATATTTGGGAATTTGGGAATGTCCACTGATATGAACTGATTTCGAGTGCTGGAATTTGGGAATGTCCACTGAAATTTGTGCAATTGAAGATGTGAAATTTTTATTTTTCCACTGAAATAATTTTGGTAGCTGTTATTAATTCTCGTTGCTATAAAAGTCAATCGTATATCCCTGTTTTTACTCAATTTGTGGAACAGGGGCATTGACTGTAGATGATTTGGCTTGCGAGGTGCCTTTTCGCCATGAATTGGATATTTGATGCAATGGGTGCTTGTGTTCACTTTAATGTAATGGGTGCTTGGTCTTCACTGGTGTTCACTTTTAGACAAGGTGTGGAGTCTTGTTGTAAAGTCCTGTCTCAACCGTAAATTGGGCAGTATAAATTAGTAAAAGTACACCAAAACCAAAGGAGAAACAAGTAATGGTCATTGCCTAGTTTGTTTCTAAATTATTTGTAAATGTCACTAGCTATTGCATTTGCATTGATTCTAAATGCCAATGAGTATAAAACAGTGCTTTTATATATATTCATGTTCTCTTTTTGAAATTTGGCAGATTCAAATGGCGTCTTCATCGAAAAATCCTGTGGAGGGTAATTCAAGTATGGAAGTAGATATTATATTCATGTTGAAACAATGTGAGTGCGGACAAATAGCGGATGTGAAAATAACGAAGTCAACTAAGAACAATAATCGTGGTAGAATATACTACACTTGCAAAATGTTTTGATAAATTTTAATACTTGTAAGCGCACGAATCAATTTATAATATAGCGTATAAGTGACGTCGATTCCACAAAGACTCACACGATATGTTTAAATTTTGTCTTGTTAATTTTTCACTAGTTCCTAATCTAGCCAAGAATAATTGGTGCAAATAAAATAAATAAAACAAAGCAAATAAAATAAAATAAAGTAAAGCAAGTAAATTAAAGCAAATGAACTAAACTAAATAATATTAAGCAAGATAATAAAATTAATGAATTAATTCACTAGGGTTTCGGAGTCATAGATTTAATATCATCTTCCTTAGTATTCATGCGCATAAAGTATACTCTTTTCTCGCACTAATTTGGTCTCTCGACTCTATTAGATGCGGAAAATAAAATTCTTCAAGTCCAATTAATTTATAAAATCTAATTGTAATTCTTCTATAGTCAAACTAATGTATAAAATCAAAACATTCACTATATCCGTCAAAACACACCCTATATCTACTATCAGTAAATCATAAGGTGAATCCAACAAAAAATAGCGTTAATTCAACTTTATTTTTTGTCAATTAAAATAGGCATCCAGTAGGAAAAAAATTATTTAACATTAACGCTTTAAATTAGTAGAGTTAATTAGCATGAATACATGCAAGTGAATCAATTAAATATATTCATCCTAACCTAGCACAAATTTACGCTAGCATAATAAAAATTAAATAACAAACAGAATTAAAAAAAAAAAAACTTACTTGGGATAAAAAAAATAAAATTAAATCTTCAATCTCCAAATCTTGAATAAAGTAAAAAGGAACAAAAGAAAATTAAAGAAAAGAGAGAAGAGGAATAGTGCTCAGCAGTGGCTGCTACTGCAGGGCATGTTGGATGTTGGCTGCTAGTTATAATTGTAACGGATGAAATTTAAGGCTAGACTTAATACATGGGCTTGGGTATATGTTTTGATAGATAGTTGGGCTGCATCTCTATTAATACCAAATGGGCTGGGCTTGCTAATATTAATATGAATGGGCCCATAAATTAATTATAATGATTTTTCGTCATTTAAACTAAAAAGATTTGCATCGCAATTTCGGACCCCAAGATGGTTGAATTTGAAAAAGTTTTGAACTGGGAAGTTGTAGATCTCAAAATGTTCTTCAATTTAGGCTCAAGAATCGCATTATTCAAAGTTCTGATTAAAAAGTTATGCCTCCAGAAGTATTGAGCACTTTAGGTGTCTTCATAAGCTTTAATTTCTCTATTTTTCTCAATCTTCTTAAATTCTTTTCTAACACCTGAAAAGCATTAATAATATAAATATAAATAATAATATATGCTATTTAAATTATAAATTCACATAATAAATTATACCAATTTCTTGGTACATCACAAAAGGCAAAGGTGCGGAACCTTTTTGGGTTGGTGCAAACTCTCATCATTTAGACATGCATCAACTGTAATTGCCCCACAAGATGAATGTAGTACGTCACGCAACTTGGTTGTTGGTGAAGTTAAGACGAAGTAGGAAATTCGACCGTGGAGAGATATCTTAATAATTATATCTTTTTTGGTGTCAATTTCATTGGCCTTAAAAGTCATGATGTAATGTAGTTGTTATAATGAATGAAATGGAAGTAATGTAGTTTTTGTTATAATGAATGAAATTGAATCATTTGATACGTGTTTGTTAATTTGGATAATTAATGGAATGGAATTATTTCGTAGTTGTTATTAATTGACACATCACATTTAAACAAATAAAGAAAGTCTACATTTCATCAAAAGATTAAAGTCTATATTTCATCAAAAGATTCACACATCACATTTAAATAAATAAAGAAACTCTACATTTCATCAAAAGATTCACACACCACATTTAAATAAATAAAGAAAGTCTACATTTCATCAAAAGATTCACACACCACATTTAAATAAATAAAGAAAGTCTACATTTCATCAAAAGATTCACACACCACATTTAAATAAATAAAGTCTACATTTCATCAAAAGTCACACATCACATTTAAATAAATAAAGAAAGTCTACATTTCATCAAAAGATTCACACAACACATTTAAAAAAACAAAGAAAGTCTACATTTTCAATTTAGACTTCTTTCATCTCCATCTTTCATTGACGACCCATTAGCATCCTGCAAATTTGCATCCACACACGTAAAAGACCTACATTTAGAAAAATATAAAAAAAAACAAGATTAAATAGCCATATGTGATAGTAGAATTATATAACTAATAAATTAATTATTACTTACGCATTTGTAATTGTCGGACAATTTCGTTTATCATGTGCTTGGTCTACTTTACCACACCCATGACAACGTCTAACTTTTTTATTTTTCGCTCTGGCCATTGCTTTCTCTTTCCCGCCCTTGAGCCTTTTGCCACACAGTTTAGCTCAAACTTGATCGGGTTCATTGTAAATACTTTTAAAATTACAAGAAGCATGTGCACTAGTACCATCACCTATTGGATTACTACCTATTGGATTACTTTTTCCGGAGGGTGCCATTGTACCTATGCGGCTACTAATAAATTGGTCAATTTGCTCATTAATGGCACGCACTCCATCGATAAACATTTACCTTGTTTCTTCACATGATATGGACTTGTCAATTAAATCCAAAGACGATTGAATAAACTGAATTCGCATTGAGAGATAAGAATTGTCATCATCAATACGCATACCTTTATCATCCACCACCGTCCCCGATTTTGCAGACTTGGTCCAGCTCTTCAAGATGTATTTGTCGGGCAACTCTTCAATATGCAGAAACTTCATCAAATATGCAATAATGTGCTTAAATATGATTCCGGCACTTCCAAACATTTTACAACTACAAGAAGTAAAATCCAAATATTTCTTATAGCTAAGTTTGTGAACTTTGCTTGTTGCAGCTTTCGTTCTTTGAATTTGATATATACGCTGATTGTCTGTTTCCGTAACAAGTTGGATCTCGTAGTTGAAACTATCAAGCACCTCACATTCAAACTTGTAATACATCTCATTCGTGTAAATACCAGCCATTTGCGACAAAAGGTCAAGATTTAGCCTAAGTTTAGGCATCTCAATTATATCTTTGTGATCGGCCATCAACTCCTCATGACGTTGACGTACAAGTCCTCGGCCAAACTGTATCATAAAATCCGCTAATGAATTGCCCTTAGAAACATATCTCTTAAAAAATGCATAACCACTCTCCACTCATTGGCTAGTTGACATGCCAGCTAAGAACACGTGGTTAACATATGCAGGAATCCATCTTGAATGAAGTTGATATTGGTCTTGCAACCACTTGTTTCCTTTTAACCCACTTTTTTTAATAAGAGTTTCCCATTCTAACTTTAATTCTTCGGGAGTTTCTGATTTCCAAATGCAAGTCGATAACTCATTCTTGTAAATACCATACTTCACTGCATCAATCTTCTCCGAGAATTTCATTAATATGTGCCAACTACAATACTTGTGAAAAATTGTAAAGAAAGTTTTATGAAAAAATTATGTGGATAGACATATATATATGCAATAGGGAATGCTTTAATACCTATGAAAAGTATTTGGAAGAGCAATAGGGAATGCTTTAATACCTATGAAAAGTATTTGGAAGAGCAATAGGGAATGCTTTTCTCATAGCTGGGTCTTCATCGGTAATAATCATCTCGGAGCATAATCGGGGATACTTTCCAAAATTGATTAAAAAGCCATATAAAATCATCAACACTCTCATGATTCAAAAAGCCACAAGCAAAAATAATTGTTTGACCGTGATTGTTGACCCGATTATTGGTGCAAATATCATTCCACACTGATTAGTGTTATAAGTAGTATCAAAGATTACCACATCACTATAAAAGTTGTAAGCCTGCCTTAAAATTGCATCGGACCAAAAACAACGAGTAATCTTCTAATCCTCACCAGCCTCAATTTGAAAAGTAAACGATGGATTCTTACTTTGTTCCAGTTTTAAATACTCATAAAACATCTCACCATCATGTCCCTTTTTATCGGCACGTATATCCCTTTCATTGTTATACAAATCTCTTTGTGTGCACCCAATGTTTTCTATTCCTCCAGATTGCACTCCAAGAAAACTAAATTGTTGATGCTGGGGTATATTCACCATGGACAATTGGTTAGTCAAAGACTTTGTCACGGCTGAAACATTACGATGAGACCTTAAAAGGTGAACCTTTGATGGGGTAGAAAGTGGGTGGCTGTGCCCTTCATTAAAAACAGTAACAATGTATTTTTCGGAATTTGACTTTAAAACTGCAATTTTAGCAGTACAATTGCGTATTTTCTTTCCAACTTCAGCGAATCTTTAAGATTTTCCTTGTTTAAAACAAACATACTCCTTTCTTCTTATTTTCCCATTTTCTGGCACTTTCTGAGTAGTCCAAGCACGTACACTAAATACAGCTGCTTTAGCATGCGCATTGTAGAATTTTACAACATCATTTATTATTTCAAATACTTATCCTTTTTTTGGCTTCAACTGATCTGATACTTGAGGAGTATATATCATAGTATTTTCATCTGAATCTACATCTAAATTAGGTCCATTATCCACATTTTCACTGCTCCCCCCTACTTGAGTGCTAGAATTTTCCATATTTCGCAAACACATGTTCATGATATTTACATTAGTTTAATTTTCCATACACATAAATATACATGCAAAAATCAAAGGACAAGTATCAAACATGTATTTCAGTGGACAATGTCATCTTTCATTAAGCCCAAATTTCAGAGGACAATATCAGCTTTCCATTGAAAATGCACCCAAACTACCTTTCTTTATATCAGTGGACAAGTATCAAACATGTAAGAAACTGATGTACTAAAACTGTAACTCGAAATACATAAAAAATCTATCTTTATAACAGTGGACAAACAAAAATCTAGCACCCATTAAACCAAAGCACTCAAAATGTAGATTGTCTTTATATCACTTGAAATGCACCCACAAGCTATCTTTATATCAGTGGACAAACAAGTTAAACCCAAAATCTAGCAAGTATCAATCAAACCCAAAATATGATTAATTGGAAAATTAAAACGCAACTCAACACCAGCTTCAACAAACCCAAATCAGTTCATTTCATTAGACAAATCAAAATCTAGCAAGGATCAAACCCAAAATCAATTCACACCTCGATTTTTTGGAGCCGGTAAGTCGGAGAAAGAGCAGGCGGTCAGTCAGCGAAGGAGCAGGTCAGTCGTGATGCACTAATTTGGGTAGAGAGCGCAGGTCAGTCGGAGAGGGAGAAGGAGCGTAAAGAGAGAGCAGCTCAATTAGAGAGAGAAGGACCTTAGAGTGTGGGTTAAGAGAGAGAGTAGCGTGGAAAGAGGAGTGTAAAGAGAGGAGCTTCGAGTGTGGGTTGAGAGAGAGAGAGAGAACGCACAGTGCTAACATTGTTTTAATTTGACCTCCGTTTGTTTTGTTCTTCCGCTTTCTCTCCGTTTAAGTTTTTACTGGGTCCCACATAATTTGCTTCAGTGCGTACGCATTTATGCGTTCCTGAAAGGAACTGCATATATATATATATTATGATTTCTTTGAACTATATTAAAGTCATAATTTATTTTTAAAATGTTTGTGTATTGTTTCAACAAAGTGAAATAATTATAAGGTACTATATTCAAGGCTAGTTTTTCATATACATGCAATGCAATTACGACATTGATAAATAAATTAACGTCAAGAAACCTGGTACTTAAAAAGAAATATATGACATACTACTGCAAGAGTCCAAATACCTTTATACTTATATAATACTCTTTGCAAATGGAATTAAAAATCTCGATTGCAGGAATTTTATTTATTTTTAGTGACATGGTCTATGTACAACATTTGACCACAAAAGCACAAAATAAAAAGGTACATACAGTTGTGTGGGACAAAAACCAAATGGGAATGCAAGAAAATGAGTTATTTGTTTGTCTTTAACGACTCCCGTCTCTTTATATGGATCTTTATAGAAAAGTTAATGTGGAAATTTGGGGGATATTTTTTTTATTTCTATTTAATAGTTGCTTTCATTAAAAGACTCCCTTTTTCCTTGAAAAAAAATTAATAATTAAACTTATGAATGGATTTACCTAAAATATTTCATTTCTACATTCGCAGATCCGTATTGTTTCTTTTTTGAAACTCGTATTTCGTATTTTTCCTTCAAAGGTTCGTAATTCTTTGAAGATTTGTATTATTTCTCTTGAAACTCGTATCTCAAATATTATCATCATAAATTTTTCATAAGTACAATGGCAATCATTTCATTAAAGTTACATGATCCGCCGAATCTACCCAAATATCAATGCCACCAATCATGGTCCAGCAAGATAATGCTCCCATGCCGACCAAAATTACTCTTACTCATTGTTGTCTCAACTTACAGAAATGCGTATCAATGCCCGCAATAGAGTCATGTAAATTACCGAAAAAACGAAGACACTGGCCCATAGAGATCCAGATCTAGGAAGCTAGATTATTGAGAATAATAGGGTGAAGAACTAACTAATTGACTTAATGAGTACATGTCGAAAACCTTTTACGATGAAATATATGAAACCCTTTTCTTTAAGTTAAATCAGAGATATTCTTCTACCAAACAAAATTCATGATCTCTGTCGACGTATTATAATGAACCATCTTCCAGGAAATCAATCATGGGACTATCTTAGAGGGAGGAACAATTGAAGGAGTGGTCCAGTTGCATTCTACATTTGTTAGGCTTTGTGTTTATATTTTTTTTAAATGGACTTGACTACAAATTCAATCAGGTCTGTGGACATATTTTACAAAAAGATTTAAAATTAAATTTAGAAGGTGTATATGCATGTTTAAAGGTAATACCAGCAAAAGCATACCATATGACAACTTACCCGATCTCTAAAAGCTTGCCCATGATGGCCAGCTAAACATGACAAATGTCCTAATGAGGGTATATTTTGGTTTGGCAAAGTCAATTAGTTAACGTCCCACATGGAAGCCATGTCAATAAAAGTTTTGGGCCCCGCTACTAGGCCAACAAGTCTGCATAATTAACATTTAGGGCTGATGGCCCCACACAAATGTCCTCCTCATGTTCACATGACCTAATAGGGATTATTAAGCAAGTCTATAGGGTTGGCCAGGCTAGGGAAGTTTGTAACAAAGTTAGGTGGCAAAGCAATTAACTTTAATAGTATTTTCTAGCGTAGAAGTACACTTTCTAGTGCCATAACACCTCGTTGATATTAAATGCATCTTAGCCATCACGCTAAGGTGGTTGGAGTGAAGATCAAGCAATACTGAAGTGTAAAGCATGGGTTTTACCCATTGTGGAAAAAGATTACATGCGACTACAACCCTAGTTTCAGGGGATTGAGCATGCTTATGTATATATATATATATAAGACATTTACTCTTTCAAGAGGAGGAGGTTGGATAACAACATGTGTGGTTAAGCATTAATAGAGAAGGAATTAACGAAGAGCCTTGAAAAGGAAATAAGTGGCTTAAGAACACTTATTACGTAGGCGCTGTAGAGAATATTGAATCAAGCATTCATTGTCCCATAGTCTCCGCATTTGTTCTGGGTTTGCTACCTATTTAAATTAGTTGAGTGATTTTGTTTACTTCCACTTGAAACACAATGCTAATATAAAGGTCCCTTTGAGCTCATTTGACAGGGGTGGAGTAACACCCGTCACAGGGCTGAACTACCTCTATGCACCTTGTGTTGCAACTATTCATCTAACAAATGCCTAAGTCACATTCCATGTAAGCTAAATACTATCAGATAAAATTGAATGTGAAGATTGAAACCCCGTCATGTCTGTATCTGAATCCTTGAAGAAATGCAACAATCAATTGTTTAAAAGACAAAAGAGATTCACTAAGAACAAATTGAATTGGCTAGAGACACATTTGAAGAAAAATGAAGATTTCTCTAACTATCTAAATATATTGAGTGTTTTTAAATACACTTGTATTCTTTTTCTTCTCAACTCTACAAAAGTCAAAATCCAAATTAAACTAACCTGAAAAATAGCATTAATCATTTCTTCTCACCCCAATTTCTATCCCTAACCCAAAAAAATCATCATTATTGTTTTTTCTTATGGGACCAAAATTGCGAAGAACCTATTTCTTTCCTTCTCCCTAAATTCAAAAAAACCCACCTTTACTACTAGATTTCTCTTCTCCTCTTACTATCATCTCTTTCTCTTAATATGGATCAGTTATTGATGATTGCATGATCATTATATTTGATTTATGGCAATTAGTTTAAATTAATGGATTTTAGTTTAATCTATTTTCCTGTGTCCCTATTCAAGTTTTCTGTTGTTTTTGTTGTTTATTAAATATAATATGATAGCTTGATTTGTTCTTTATTGTGTTTTGATTGCTTATTGTGAGACCATGTTTGGATCTACTGTTTGATTAGTGCCCAAAATTGTTATTTTAACCTGCAAATAATATTTTATTAATATATAATTAATGCTTAAATTATGGAGGAATAATATTTATTTTTTCTTTTTGTAGGGAAGAAGAAAATTATAATAAAAAGCCTAAAAATGTGGAAGAAGTCTATTAAAGATCAAAAAGGAAGATAAAGAAGAAAGAATATTCCAATTCAATATCTCTCCTAATTCGACTACAACTCATTTTTCTCTCTCTTAATTAGAATCCCAATTGAACTCAAAGTTGTTATTTCTTCTACAATATTATTTTCCTAAACCTTGTAAAATGCTATCTCTCATTCATATATATAGAGGGTGAGCCCCCACTTTAACGGGATTTAGAACCGTGTAGAGGGTGAGCCCCTGCTTTAACGGGAATGGGAACAGTGTAGAGGGTGAGCCCCAGCTTTAACAGGATTGAGAACCGTGTAGAGGGTGAGCCCCTGCTTTAACGGGATTAAAAACTGTGTAGAGGGTGAGCCCCTGCTTTAATGGGATTGAAAACCTTGTAGAGGGTGAGCTCCTGCTTTAACGAGATTGAAAACGTGTAGAGGGTGAGACCCTGCTTTAACGGGATTGGGAACCGTGTAGAGGGTGAGCCCCTGCTTTAACGGGATTTAGGAACCGTGTAGAGGGTGAGCCCCTGCTTTAACGGGATTGGGAACCGTGTATAGGGGAGCCCCTGCTTTAACGGGATTTGGGAACCGTGTAGAGGGCGAGCCCCTGCTTTAACAGGATTGAGAACCATGTAGAGGGCGAGCCCCTACTTTAACGGATTTGTGAACCGTGTAGAGGGTGAGCCCCTGCTTTAACGGGTTTGTGAATTGTGCTGTCAATGATTCTATTATGGTGTATGTTTGCTTGGGATATGATGATTGATTGTATGCTGGTTAAGAATTGATGGTATGATGATTGATGGCCTGCTGGGGAGATAAGAATTCCTACTGGCTAGGATAAAGGCTGAGAGTTAATGATCTGCTGAGGATATGAGATCTCTTGCTGGCTTGGATAATGGTTGATGTGCGGGTTAGTGATTTGCTATGGAAATGAGAATTCCTATTTGCTAGGATAATGGTTGAAGGTTGTTGCTGAGGAGGTGAGAGTTTCTGAGAAGACATAGAGAGGGAGTCCTGGTGTGATCTTTTTTTTTTTAAAAAAAGTACTTTTGGATGGCCACTTTTTTCTTGAGAAAGGATCGAGTCACGTTCTCTCTGTTTTCGAACCTCGTGCATGAATTTTGGACTTTGCCTCTTGCTCAGCTTCCATGGCATTTTTTTCTCTTGTCACTAGAGTGCGATTCTGCTTATTATTTCCTGACTCCACGAGAGGAGATTTTTTGTGCCTGCATCATTTTCTGTTTTTTGATGCCCTTTTTTCTCCTTGATTGATTGAAAGCTTTTTTATGCAGCTTATTTTTTTTTTCTTTTTTCGCAAGGTCAGCAGCCTTCCTCACCCAAGACGTAGCCTTTGGCTTTTTAGCCTAGCTGTCACTCTTGGTGTGGCTCTCGCTGCCATCTTTTTTTCTTTTCTGTTTGTTCAATATTCTTTTCTTTTGGCATTATGGGATTTATCCTCTTTTCTACTTTTTCAATTTTTTCTTGTACACAATTTATTTTCTCTCACTTTGTCAGGTTTTCTGAGTATCGTCGTACTTGCGATTTCGAGAATGTTTACTTTGAAAGTTCACATTTGACATCGTCGTGATATGTTTGTGATTTTTGGTCAGAGAACTTTTGGGAGCGTATCTTGAAATCTTTTCTTAGAAAATAAGAAACTGTGCCAAAAATCCTTTTGTGGGGCTTGTTCCCTGTGTTTTGTGAAATTTTCTCATTCCAGTCTTTCTTTCTATCTTTCTCTGATATCCTCTTAAAGGGGGCTTTTGGTTTTGGAGAAGGCTTGAGTTTGCCTGTAGAAAGGGCTTTAGTATGTATCTGTGGAAAGGGCTAGGGTTGGATTGGTGCCTGTAAAAGGGGCTTGGATTGGATTTGTGCTTGTAGAAAGGGCTTTGGATTGGCTTGTAGAAAGGGCTTGTGATTTGATTTGTGCCTGTAGAAATGGCTTAGGATTTGATTTGCCTGTACAAAGGGCTTGGGATTTGCTTTGCCTGTACAAAGGGCTTGTAAAGTGATTCGCCTCTCTGGGAGACTTTGTGAAGTGATTTGCCTCTCTAGAAGGGCTTGTGAAGTGATTTGACTCTTTGGGAGAACATGTGATCTTATCATGACTATCTGGTCGGTGATGGTAGTGTGACTAATCATTGAGGTATATACCAAGATGCGGTGGTGAAGCTCATCTACTAGGCCATGGAGCTTAGTGCCTATGTATTCTTGGACTGGTGCGCGGTACACTTGTGCAAGTGTTCATGTGCATGCACTATGAAAATGCTTATGCCATGCTTCCCTAAATTTCAAGTATTCGCATACTTCTTAAATCATCTCACCATCATTTTAAAAACTTGGTTTTGTAAAGGTTTTGAATCTTGAGTTGCCTGATTTATGGAGTATGTTATGCTACTTGAAATTATCTAAGTGCAGATGCATGCATGCAAGACCGATAATTTTTCAAGAACATAGCAACAGTGAAAAGACAAATATTGATTTTCGGTCAGTCAGTGAGTGAGTGCAAGGTGATATCGGTCCCAAGAGAAATTACGTGCTTCCGTCTTGGGATTCTACTAATCTTGCGTCATGCTTCTATCTTTGACAAGTTGCTCTCTTCTTCTTGATTCTCTATGAGCTTGTTCCAGTCCGTGTGCGTTAATGCTTTTTGCTTTTACCCTCAATCTCAGGAGGCTTACCGATATTCTTCAAAGGTAAAATTTCTGATTTTACTGATAGGACGACCATGGGGCTGTGATGGTGTAGGTTAAGCCACCCTCAGTGCAAAAGATAAATGGAGAGGGTAGTCTTAGGGGAGTTGTTTATGTCTTCTTATTGATACCCACAGTAGATGTACCCTTGCCACCCTCATTATGTATGAATGATAATGGTGAGGCTAGTCTTCGGGGAGCTGTTCTAGTCTCTTTGTCAAACCCTTAGTGCATATACCCTCTGCACCCTCAGTGTATGCGAATGATGATATAAATGCTAGTCTTTGAGGAACTGCTCGAGTTTTCTTGTTGATACCCTTAGTACCGATAACGTTGACACCCTCAGTGTATGTGAATGATGATGGAAATGCTAGCCTTTGAGGAGCTGCTCAGGTTTTCTTGTCAATACCCTCAATGCATATACCCTTGGCACCCTCAGTGTATGCCCCTTACACCCTCAGCACGCTCTTCAATTTTCTCGTGTCCTTTCGGGAATATTGTTTATGGATTGAGTTTAAGCAAAGGCAGACATGAATTAGGATACTCGAATGGGAAAAAAATTGATTGGTTTTATTAATGAAATGAGTGGGTACATTGATAAAAAAAATTCCTCATTCTACCTTTAACCCTTACAATTTCACTCCCTTTCTCTCTCAATTCCCCCTATCTCTAAGTAAATTGAGTTAATGGTATCTGCCTCTGCTTAAGGCTTCTTTCATCAAGGAAGAGTAATCTTCTTGGCATCGATCAAATCTTGAATGACATGCTTCAGCGCTCAACAATTATTAGTGTTATGTCCTAATCCTTGGTGGTAAGCGCAGCGTTCATTGGCATTCCAGCCATGGGGGGCTGTGTTGGGGGTGTGCGAGGAGCTAGAGGCTGCAGAATACCCTTAGCTTGTAGCGTGGTTAAAGTTTGACTCAGCGAAGTCGATAGGCATGAAAAAGGACGATGCTTCTTTTTATTTTTACTCTATTTCGGCCCTTGTCGTCGTGGATAATGGAACTTGATTTGTTGATGAGGATTCGAGCTTTGGTAAGACCGGACTTGATTGATGGCTGGGGTGATCTTCTCATATTGAGAAGATGCTTTCTTAGCCTCGGTAACTTGGGCAAGTTCTTCCTCTATCTCATTAGCTACATGCATTAAGGCCTTATATCGGTTAAAGTATTGGTGACCCATGCCGCTTCGGATCTCGGGCTTGAAGTTCTTGACAATTATCCCCAACTGCTCTTCTTCGGGAATCTTGTCGACCAATTGGGATGCTAACTCTCTCCAGCAAGTGATGAAGTCACTGACGTTCTCGTCTTTTCTCTGTTTTGTCATCTCGAGATTCTTACGGGTGACTTTGAGTTCTTCGTTGGACTTATAATGTTCCATGAACTCTTTCACTATACTTTTCCAATTGGCCACTCGGTGCTTCTCTAAACTCAAAAACCAACTGTGTACTGATCCAGTAAAAGATTGATGGAAACTTAGGGACAAATGATCCTCTTTCAATTCGTATAATTGCATGGTTCGAATATAGGCTCTGAGGTGCAGGTGAGGTGGAGTATCCCCAGAGAACTTCTCGATGTGAGAGGGTTTGAAACCAATAGGCAAACGGGCATCTGGGTAAAGAGATAGGTTTTGAAGATCGATGATGTCCTCAGCCTTTTCAGCCACCCTCTAGTTTAAAGCTTTTATTTGATCTTTAAGCTTGGTAATAGCCTCATCCTCTTTGGCCTGATTGATTACGATTTTAGGATATCGGCCCTGGTTTGGATCTCTATCGGGGATGGCTTAAGGATTATGATTTTAAAGGGGTTGGTTATGTTCAAGGTTCAGCTGGATGGCTTCGGGATCCTACACTGTTGGTATATCAACGTTGGCAGGAACCATAAGAGGTGGGGGGTTGATGTTGATATGAACTGGGAGGCGAATGTTAGGTGGAGCTACTAGGCCTCGGGTTTAGTTATCTTCGGTTGGGTATGGATTTGGATTGGGTTGGTTTGGTTCAGCTCGTGTTTTGGTAGCGATTAGGGTGTCTAAACGAGCTTGGGTGGCAGCTTGGTGATTCTTCATGATGGCCATAAACTGCGCCAGATCCTGGATTAAATGGTAGAGGTGTTCAAGGGTTAAGGTGCCACCCTCGGTTTGTGGGAGAATGGAACTAGGCGGTGGATCCGCTGTACGAGAGGCTTCATCATGGTAAGTCTGATCTTGTGAATAGATTGGTGCGAAAAATAATTTGAGCATAGTGAAGAATGGGGGGAAGAAATCAGAGATTGACTAGAAAATCAATATTTTGCCATGGTCTGCATAATTCTCGAAAAACTGTGACTTGACAGAAAAATAAAATCGAAAACCACTTTTTGGTGATTAGCGAAAATAGACCGACGACAACAACTTGAGAGCTCCGTGGATAGGTTTAGGGTAGGAATGAATTCCTTGGGTGCCCTTATAACCTTCCAATTTTAAAAATTAAATTTTGAAAATTTCATTTTAGAAAATGACTCGATTTTTTAGAAAATATTTTGAAAAATATTTTTTGAAAATTGGGAAGTTCTCTCCTCTTATAGTTGCTTTTCATGAAAATAGTGACAGGTAAATTCTCACTAACTGATTTTAGTGAGGGATTTCTACGGACAAGGTTGGACAGCCTCCGGCCATACTTGCCAAACTAAGAGTTGGTATGTATGACAAAGCCTTTTGTTTAATAATCTCATGACTGACGGTCAAGAAAACATGCAGAAATTCGTGTGTACTAGGCTGACGCATCCTATATGCAAGTGCGGTTGAAAAGGGTAAGGTTTAAGGCTCCCTCTTATTTGGCTAGGTCTTGCTATATACCCCAAAGGCGAGTACATGCAAGGACCTTTTGATATACATTCTAGGTACGTGAGTATTTTCGTATTTTCGTCACTCGATATACCTCGGTTTGGTACTTGGCCAAGGAGAGTGGTCCCATGCGCTTTTGGCTAGTGTAGACCCGTAAGTCCACGGCCTAGTCACGACTTTGGTCCCGAGGTTGATAGGGTAAATTCACACTCGCGATAATGCATAATGATAGTGGGTGCGTGCAAAATAACAATTATGGGGGTACATTATGATGAACGCTTTAGGATTTGTTCGAGTACTTTCAATTTTTATTTATGAAAAGATTTTCCTCAAGCAATTATTACAAACAAAAAGGGAACCAAGGTATCCACCTAAATCGCATCTATGTTATCCTAAGACTAAGGTCGAAAAAGAAAGCATGCAAACATAAACAATTATCCACACATATTCTACTCTTGTTTAGAGTCTAATCCTCTTAAAGTGTCCCCAACAGAGTCGCCACTGTGAGAACCCGCGTCCTCGACGCCCGGGGGTTCTCGTGGGCGGCGATTTTGTTGTTGCTTTAAAAATTGATTTTGAAAATAATAAGAGTCGCCAGTTTGTTTTACTAAACAAACAAACAAAAAGGTTTGTGCAAAAGAAAGGTATTCATGGACTAAATATCCTCTTATACACAATGTATGCGAAACCAGTTGATTCGAAGGTTCAGGGATTAAGTTACGAATCGGGAAGGTGTTAGGCACACAATTCGCCCTTTTGGTCTTTTGAGTAGGATATGCGTGTGTTATAAATCAGTTCTTGCATGCTATTGCTATTACTTTACAGCTTTTCATGCTTGCCTTAGAAATCGGGATTTTAGGGTTGGGATGAAAACGATGTGTTTCCTAGTTCACCCATGATTTTAAAAATAAGTGTGTATGTGTGATTTGAAAAAGAGAATTTGAGAATAATAAATGCAATGAAACAAGTAATTTTGTAAAGTATTGGGCTTTTCAGAAACTGATTCAATGTGGAATCTTATACTCGATATGATATGAGGCGAGTTAACCAATCGTGTACCATAGTCTATTGATTAAATCGGTATAGATGGCACTAGTGCTCTCATCATCGAGTATTCATCACATATACACCGCAATCTATGAGTTAGATTGAATATATAGCGATTATCGATTCCTTCGTATAACAATACCGCTAATCCGGGCTTTTGAAAAAGTAAGAAAATAATAATACTATTTTAAAATTGGATTAGGGTTTATTATACGCCTTTGGTTTTGAAAAAAACTATTTGAAAAGGGGTTTTGAAAAGCTATCAAGTGATAGAAATGATGCAGACAAGAATATGAACTATAAAACTGATGAATAAATAAAAGAAGAGAGAGAAAATTATACCTGAGCCTCCTTAGAAGGAGAGAATAAGGGTCTCTTGGTGTATACCACGAAATCCCTTTTTTGTTGATCAAAATAATGGAGGGGGTGTCTATTTATAGTTGAAAAAAATACTTGGAGAGCAAGAAAAGATATCGCAACTAGGACTCTTGGAGCATATCTCGAAACCTTCCCACCGTTGGATCATCCTGATTTTTGGATTTTTATTGGGCATAGAAGTCTTATAGATTGTGTAAAAATTTCAGGTCGATCAGAATTCGGGAAGGTCTCATTTTGTTCTGATTGGTACGAAGCGTTTGTTTCCAGGTAGGAAAGGTACTTATTGTAGACAAGGTTACTTGTTTGCACGAAAAGTCAGGTTCTCACCTTTGGATCATGCTGAATTTTTGATATATACTGACAATATAAGTCTTTTAAACCCTGTAAAAATTTCAAGACAATTGGAGTTCGGGAAGGACTTGGTCTCCTCGAATTGGTACAAAGAGTTTGTTCACGCATAGGAAACGTACTTGCGTACAACAACCTCAAGAACTGAACTTCTAGCCGTTAGATTATGCTGAATTTTGGATATGTTTTCCCTCAAAATGTTTTCTAGCTTTTATCCAAATTTGAGGTCGATCAGAATTCGGAAAGGCCTATATTTATTTTAATTTTCTACGAAAGACATTTTGACTAGAATTGCACGATAGACAAATTGATTCTTGAGGATCCCATGCCCCACAAAGCTAAACTTTTAATATGTTCTTCCTCATGATAAGATCTATCTACTAACCAAATTTCAGACCATTTTAACTTCGAGAAGACCTCCATTTGATCACCTGAAAGAAACTCATGATTTTTTAAATTTTCGGAGATCCGACCGTCGGATTGAGTTGATTTTCGAGTATGCTACTCCTTATGGTAATGTATAACAACTCTCAAAGTTTGAGGATGATCCGAAATGCGTAACTCTCCTTTCACAAGTTTTCAGGAGTTTTGACGGTTTTGGCTCCGGCAATTTTCGATAATTCTGTAACTTCTCATCCGGAGTCCTTTCGCCTTTTTTCTTTGACCTGTATCACATGTTAAAAGTATGTGTGCATCTAAGAATGCTCGTGCATGCATACGTGTTCATTTCTTTGAAAATTAAGATTTTTGCAGAGGTCACAAAATGAGGTGTTCACAGGTACACGCTAGTTCGAGCATCATAAACATGGACGCTTTCTAGTTTTCTTTCTAATTTTTTATAGTTTGTATTCAAGTACTTTGATTTTAAATTTTAATGATGAATTATTATTTTGGTTTAATGTGTTCTTTATTTAATATGCTTGGCTAAATTATCTCCCAAAGGGGAGAGATGAAACTGCCATGGATGTAATGGGCTAAATTTAATTCTAATTGATTTTTAAGTATTCGTCCCGAATTAAAATAGATATTGAAATTACCATTACTATAACGTGTGTTTTCTTTCTAGTATTTTAATTGTTTTTAAAATAAAGGAAAGATCTCTTGTGATCACCAATTTAGGGATACAGGCGATGCCTATTTTTATGTACATCAATTTTAAAGAAAGAATGATGGTGATTTTGAATTTGTTTATATAGTATGGATGAATATTAAAAATATAATTCGATACTTGTTGTTTATATCCATGGTGGTGGATTCTTTTTCCTTGGGATTTCTTATTATTGATTACTTGCTTGCTTGCTTGATTTAATTTAATTAGTTTAGTTTAATTTTTAATTTTTTAGTTTAGATAATTTCAAAATCAAAATTTAAAAACTGTTTTAATTTGGATCCTAAAATATTGGATTTCAACAAACTCTCCTGCTTTTAAGGTATTAACTTGGATTTGGATTGACTCCTACTTATTCTCTATACTAGTTTAATTATTTTATACAAAAGTAGGGTTTTATTGTATTTAAGTGCGCAATTAAGCAACAACAAATTATTTATAAAAATTCTCCTTAAATCATTGTTGTTGAAATTTTTCTAATTGTAGATAGTTTGTAAGGTTTAGACTTTTACTCAAAATATTGTTTTTATGCATGAATATGTTTGTGGAATTCATCTAATATGGATTGCTACTCAATTTTAGTTTAACCTTTTTTTACTGAGTCCTTTTAGAAAATAAGCTATCGATTTTTGATATCCTAGCTTGATTGAGAGAAGCTAGCGCAACATTAATGGATTTATTATAAGGTAACACACTAATTTCAATCTACTCATTGCCTAATGAATGGTCATACAGCTTATTTTTAATTGTTCGAATTGGTATAAGCAACACAAGTTTTGCTTTTAATGTTTTTGTTTTAGAGACGACATAAGTTAACGTCCTCATATTTGTTTTTGTGTTTTTAGTAAACTCGCCCATCATTGGGATGAGTAGTAAGTTTTTTGTTGAAAACGACTGGAAAGAGGATAAATTTTTCTCACACTGGGGTGAGAAAAATAAAATTGTGAATATATTTAAGAACACCCATATATATTATGATGTTCGAAAGCCAATCACACAGCTTACTTCTTGCACACACTCAATAATAAGGAAAACTAAGTATATAACAATATAAAATCCCACGTTGTTTGTCTAGGAAAACAAAGTATATAACAATATAAAATCCCACATTATGTCATAGATAAACGTTTCAATTAGTTCAGTTTAACATTAATTAATAATAAATTGTCCTTTTATAATTTTATTAATTCTATCTTACTAGTTAATATATAGTAAGTAAATCAGGTAAATTTCTTACATTAATTGTTGCAGAGAGAGAAAGAGGGAGAGAGAGAGAGAGAAAGAGAGTTGAGAAAGGGAGAATTCACTTGTGTTGCCAAAGAAACCCTAGTTTTTTTACATGAACCAATCATTGAAAAAACTATGTTTTTATGTTTCATATAATATGTGACAAGAATATGAAACAACCAAAATTCTCGAGCTTTATCATACTATCTGGATTGTATTTGAGTAATCGAAACTTCATCAACAGACACCGTTGCTGTTGACTTTCTCATATATTTATCTAATTCCAACCCTTTTGGTGCTTGTGATTCAATTCTACTACGAAAGTAAAAAGGTGGTTGTTCGGGCAACGACAATGATACAGTATAGTTGCTGAGCATGAGAACTATTGCTGCCATTGAAGGCCTCGAGTCCACATCTTCTTGAACACACAACAAGCCCATTTGGATGCATTTCATCACTTCATTTCTCACATGACTATTTACTAGAGTCGGATCCATCAACTTTAATGGCGTCCCATCCTTCCACATTTTCCATGCCTGCAATCATAATATTATTTGAAGTTGCATTAATTGATATCTATTAATTCTAGAACTAGGAAAATTAAAAACATGCAATTTTAGTTTACACGCACATGGGTGAGAAAGTCCTCGCCGTGGATTGATGGATGAAAACAACTGTTCTTTTTGCCACTGATGATCTTGAGAACTAAGACGCCAAAACTGAACACATCTGACCCCACCGAAAAATGCCCATGCATTGCATACTCTGGAGACATGTAACCACTAATAGCACGAAACAACATTAGTTATAATGATCTAGACCAAAAAAAGCAAATGTACAAACATACTAATTTGGTGTTTGTTTATACCTCTCAATGTTAAATGCACTTCCATTCAGCATTAAAAGGTAGAAATAGTGCTTGTTTTTTTTTTAACTTTTTAATGCTGAATTAGATTGGATGTAAGTCTAGTCCTAGATGTATAATTTAATTTTAATGATAAAATATTATATTCTAATCGTTTGCCTATTATTTTCATTCATTACTTAGGGATATACATCATAAGGGTAAAAATAGTAAAGTGCCATATATTCGACATTCAGAGCCAAAAAAAAGCAAATATACGTTTTAGAGCTTCCATCCAGCAATAAGCATTTGGAGTTCAACATTCAGAATTTAACAATTAGAGGCTAAAAAAGAACCACATCCTAAGACGGTTTTTTCTATTACAATCACCTAATTGTATATGTTAGATATTGATATGCTTTTTGTAGAGTGGTGCTTACTAGGTTCCAACGATTCTGTTCGTGTTTCCTTGAGTTTGACCCACGCCAAAAATCCTTGCCATCCCGAAATCTGAAACTTTTGGATTCATTTTGTCATCTAACAAAATGTTACTAGCTTTGAGATCTCAATGTATGATTCTTAGTCGAGAATCTTCATGAAGATAAAGCATCCCTCTAGCAATTCCTCCTATAATTTTGTAACGTATCGACCAATGTAGTTGTCCTTGTTTCTCAGGGTCTACATTATATTTATCATGGCACATATCCAACTTGAAATCCATTAATTACATTCAAAGATAATATAAATTGTTAATGACTTCATGTTTATGAATGCATTTGTAATTTACCAACTAAACTAAAAAAAATAATAAAAGAAAGAGATCCAAGTTCAAAGGGACTAACCGAAGAGAAAGTAATCAAGGCTTTTATTGGGGACGTATTCATAGACGAGTATCTTCTCCTCTCCTTCAAGGCAAAAACCCAAAAGCCTCACAAGGTTCCTGTGTTGAAGCTTGGCCACTAAAACCACCTCATTCTTGAATTCTAATTGACCTTGTCTTGAGCTTTTTGATAGCCTCTTTACTGCTATCTCTTGACCATTGGCAAGAATACCCTACAAATTGATTCAGAAAAAATTTATGGGACCAACCATTTTACATGTTAACCAAACCTAACTTCCTAGTTTAAGATTATTCCTTTGAACCAATCAAATTTTGCTCACAAATACTAGTCTCTACAACATCAAGGTGCTTCCATATTCATACCTTCTAGACCATACCAAATCCTCCTTGACCTATCTTGTTTTCATTCGAGAAGTTGTTTGTGGGAACTTGAATTGTGCCCAAATCAAATTGCAATGACTGTACATCGGTAATTTCAATCGTATCTACAACCAAACAAGAGCCAAAGTAATGAATATAGTTGGTAACACACAAACAACACAAAGACATGCATCTGTAGTCCACCCAAGTTTTCTTGTGATTAATTACCTGTTTCATCGGTTACAGCATCACAGCTTTTCTTTGATTTTCTGACTATATAACAACACCCAATCACAAAAAGCAGCACTGATATAGTTACTGAAATAGCAATAGCAATAATTGTTGTTGGTAAGATTTTTCTTTCCCCTGCATAAACAAACAAACGATTAATTGACAGAAAAAAAACAAATTAATAAATAAATAAACACAGCCGTGAAACTGGATCTTACATTAACAATTAAAAATTACTATAATCATAGAGTAATGGACTAATAATAACTTATTAATTTACCTCCTCGAGGCCTTGTTAAAGAGCTTGGAGGTGGAGATGATTGGTCACCTTTAGGCCTTGTTAAAGAGGTTGGAGGGGGAGCTTGGGGGGGGGGGGGGGGGGGGGGGGGGCGCAAGTTGACGGTAAAATGGGTTAATATCATATCGAATATTACAGCTTGGAAGTAATATCCTACCTGTACCCCCAACCGTTGTAGCTGCATCGGCGAGCAGTTGTTGCCAATAACTTTTACCACTTTGAAGGCACATGTTACATTCCTCAGTAGATAAATCCTGTGTACACTGCGCTAATCCATAAAGTCTTTGTAAACTCGTAACATTAGCTTCAAGGGTAGCAAAAGCCTTAACAAACTGATCGTTTGGAGAATCTGTCGAAGCCATCTTTGCTAATTCATCCATAGTTTATCCCAGCACTTGTTGAAACCGAGCTTGCTCCGTCCTGATAATATTATCGGCATTAGTATAGTAAACCCTTGGTTGAACATCAACGGTGGAGAAGAAGGACCTGTCACTGTATCTTAACATGCACTCGTCGTACCAGATCACTGCCGATTTCTGGTTGGGGCATCGCGTGGTTATTTCTCCGGTGGCGTTTGCCACGCAGTCGTGACATTCTAGGGTGTTTAGGTCGCCACGGCAGAGGAAGTTGCCACTAGCGATGTTAGGGGGGTCTTCGCCTGCGGTAGAGGTAGAAAAGATGGTGCCGACAATGGTGGAGCCAGAAGAGAGGGAAGAGAAGAGGGAATTGAGGTTCGTTTGGTATGTGGAATTGGGAGTGTAAGTAGTTCTGTTGATGCAAAAATTAGTTACAGCTTGGGTATCAGTCGATCATAAGAAAGATGAAACAGAGAGTGGTGATGATGAACACAAAGGCCTTATTAGAAAGGTTTGTGTAAGATAACATGAAGAGCAATCGGTGCAGCGGTGACGGTGTATCTGTTTCGTAGACCATTCCGCCGGTCACGGTGGCTCTCTGTTTTGATTGTTTTCAAGTAAAGAACAGAGCAAAAGCAAGAGGAAGTTCCTATTAGCTGTGCAAGAAAGATTGACTTGACAAGGATAAGATGAGTACAAAAGTAAAACTATCAACATCTATTCTTGAAAAACAAAAATAAAATAATTATCAGCATCCATATATATATATGTTTAGATACAATTTTTTTTGATTTAAAAAACATTAGTTTTATTAAAAAAATACTTGAATTCATTAAAAATTCACTCATTAACTTATAATTTTTATTGTCGATAACAAGTGATTCTGACAGGTATATTCCAATACATGTTTGATTCAATTTCTTGAATTTATTTTGAGTGTTAAATTAATAATTTATTACCAAATTTAATAGAGATGATTTTTATATATAATTACTTGAAGTGTTATAAGAATTTAATATATCTATTAATAATCACAAAATTCCCGCTAAAAAATAAGTGGTGGTTAAGATTCATTCTCAACTATTTATCTTTTGACCAAACGGCTTATTGGTGTTGTGACACACTAGTAATTTAAGGACGGTGTTATTTACACCTTTCATAATTGTTGCAAACACTCCCCTAAGGTAAATTTATTGTCACTAATACCCCCTAAGACTCGCCTAAAGAGAGTTGACTGCAGTCACATACACTCGGTTTACTTGGGCAGAGTTTATTGGTAAGAACTCTCATAACATCAAATAATGGATTATTAAAGTGTTTTTCAAATAAACCTTGCCTAATAAGAGGTCAGTGCACTCACGTAAACTTAAGTTAAATGGGGAGATTATATTGCTAAGCACTCACCTAATATCAGACAATGGAGAGTGTATTAAAATGTGTTTTTAATTAAATTCTGGAGTGGGTGTTTGTGACACATTTAGGGGTGTAAATAACACCGCTATAATTTGAAGCATAATTATAGCCACTTATATCTCATTATATTTATCCAAATTTTATTTCCATTACATCAATTCCCATAATATTACCTCACGTTTTACGTGGTTCATTCCTATAATATCATAATTTTTCTTCCATGTATTACAAAACACTAAATCACTTTTCTTCTCCCTCCACGTTCAATTCTCTGCTGCGTGAACTTCGCCAGTTAACTGCTCTTTTATGAAATTATATGTGCCTCTTTTTCTTATTTTTTTAAACCCAAGGAATGAAGCCTAATATTATAGATTTTTTTATACAGTGTATTTCTGTACGTATCACACCTTAATATTGTGAGCATCCTGATCTTCTTCGGACCCTTGACCTCTCGTTGTTTTCTTATATATAGTTAGGCTCTAGAAAGGGCATCGTTTTTTTAACTAAAAAACGGACTTCCTCTTTTGAGAGGGTAAATAATTGAATTTTTTATGAAATTTGGTGGGGATGATATTCATGATGATTAGAACAACTCCAACAAATTTCATCAAAAAAATTCAACTGACAATTGGGTGATCTAAAAATTTCAACAATCAAAATGCGCGCATATATATCAGTTTTTAGTTCAGCCACTTTCCAGTTGAATTTTTTGATAAAATTTGGTGGAGTTGATCTAATCATTGTGGAGATCATCTCCAACAAATT
Organism: Lonicera japonica; assembly: GCA_021464415.1. Taxonomy (NCBI): domain Eukaryota; kingdom Viridiplantae; phylum Streptophyta; class Magnoliopsida; order Dipsacales; family Caprifoliaceae; genus Lonicera; species Lonicera japonica. Next base: position 55,744,292 of record CM038470.1, read on the forward strand.
TTATCAAAAAAATCAATCATTTACCCCCGTCAACAGAGAAAGTCCGTTCTTTAGTTAAAAAAAATGATTCTCTTTCTGGAGCTTGACTATATATATATATTCAATTTTATTGATTAATTTTTTTATTAATTTTGTATAAATACAATCAATTTATTAAGAATAATAACCGCAAATTATTTTGAAAAAAGTCATGGGGTACGTGGGGGGATTGGAAAGAAAGTAAATATATGGGTCCACTCCTCGTTGTGCAGGCCGCAATATACATTGCAGTCATGGCGGGGTTTTACAAATGAGTTATTTGTGTCTTTAACGACTCTCGTCTTTTTCTATGAGTCTTTACAAAAGTCAATGTGGATTTTTCGGATATGTAAACAGCAATCGACTTGAAATTGACCATGTTCGTTGGCTTCAACACCATTTCCCAATAGAAATAGTAGATGCTTAATATAGAGGAATTGATCTACTACTAACTAATAGGTATAAATTTTTTAATATACCTATTTTTAAGTTGGAATTTTTTTATAAAATTTGATAAAATTTATCTACTTGCTAATCACTATATATATATATAATCTTTACAAAATTTAATAAAAAACATTCATATATTTACATCTCTAAATATGAATTTTTTGTTTTCATTAAAATAGAAAAAGCTCTTTTTGTAACTTAGCTCATATATATAAACACATATACTAGATATACTTATATTAAATCATTAATAAAATAATATTTATAAAATTAAATCAATAATATTTTTTTTGTTAGTTTGTCTACACTTACAGAATAATTTGGCAAGCAATGCTAATTAACATAACAATGTAGATTAACTACAAGATATCAATAGAAACAAAATCACTCATTTTGTAAGGGTAAGGAATAGGGATATCCTGTATTGGGATTACAATATCATGGAATGAATATCTAATTTATGATTCCTTAAAATTACATAGAAAATTAAAAAAATGCCATGTCATCAGGTAACAATAAGTTACCCACTTAACCTTACATTTAATACTTTTTATTTCTCCAATGTGCATTAATTATGTTAACAAACTACACATTTGATCTCAACCATTGATTTTTCATCCAATGGTTAATATTACAGTAACTATTCATGGGTAACAAGAGAAGTAACTATTAAAACCACACCCATATATATATGTGTGTGTCGTGTGTGTAGAGTGCCGTTCCTATACGCACCAATGCGTACGCATTGGTGCCAAACTCTTCGTAGGCCCCACGTGAGAGAGAGAAAGTCACGTTTTTCTCGGTCCAAGCAAAGTGATGACCTATTGATAGCGCTGGGACTGGATCATGGAGTGAAGGCTATGCAAATCCCATCCAGTTTTCAAGTGGTCCAATCACCCGAGCTAAAGTCAAGAAGATCAAGGAAGTACTTATGGCCGTGGTCCAAGAGATAATGAGCAAAGCTGAAGCATGGAGGAGCATTGAGGGGGATTGGGCTTAAGAATGGAAGACATTGCTTGTTCAAATAGCAGCCCAAGAAATTAAAACATGTGTTAGAATAAATGGGCTGGGCTAGGCTTTGTTTATTTTAAGTTTAATTTATGTTTTAGCTTTGTTTGGGCCCAAAGTATATGAGAAACTATTATTTTCGTTTTGTTTTCTTTATTCTTGAAATTGGGCTTAGTTCTTTAGATCTATTACTTTTTCTCATATTTAAATGAGATAACTCTATTGTTTAAGCAGCTTTTGATTAATACGAATTTGAGTGTTTTCACCTCTTGCGTTCTAAGAACGTCTCGAACAACCAAAATTAGGGTTCTTATTGTTCTTTGACATAACAATCAATTATTCTATCAATTGATTGTTTGTCTTCGACCATACTAAGGTTCATTCTCGTATTCGAAATTGGGTCGAGGTTCCGCCACTATCATATTCGCGTGATTTCAAAGTTTTTGCGTCTTGAAACGTTAAGGGTTGCAGATCCATCTTAGTTGGATAAAAATACGATCACAGTTCTATTTTCAACTTCATTTTCTCCTCTCTCTCTCTCTCTCTCTACTGTTAATGGTCTCTCTCTTTCTACACAAACCCACGCAGGAGGAGGCTGCGCATGAACGGAGCCTCCGTCAGCGACTTTTTGGCAGCCAGCAGCACACCCATGATTTCGATTATTGCTTGATGATGATAACGATTGACTGTTGAAATTTGGGGGTTTGTGTATAATTTCTGATTTTTGCACAAGCTAAGCTCCTCTCTCTACACAAACCCACTCTCTCTGTAAAAGTTTATTTATTTCAAATATTGGAATTATTTATGTCTAATTTCGATTCTTGCTTGAAGGGTTTCTGATTTTTGGACAAATGGAGAATGCTAACTTTGGGTGGGTTTGTGTATAATTTCAATTCTTGCTTGATGGTGATGATGATTGAATGTGTAGAGAGAGAAAGAGAGAGAGACCATTAATAGTAGAGAGAGAGAGAGGAGAAAATGGAGTTGAACATATTTTGTTTAATTTTAATCTTTGCTTGGACTGAGAAAAGCGTGACCTTCCCTCTCTCACGTGGGGCCCTGCGAAGAGTTTGGCACCAATGCATACGCATTGGTGTGTATAGGAACGGCACTCTATAAATGTATATGTCTTTAATTTATAGCTAATATTACATATATTTAAATATCTCTAAAGAGATCATGTCATTACCTTCATTAATACTTTCGGTGCTATTCGGTCATCTACTTTCTTTCAATATCTGTAATATTACTAAAACATTTGTAATTTAAGTATTTATAATTATTTAACATCTGTAATTTTATTCATTGAAATATATGTAATTTTAATTGATAAAATTCCTGTAGTTTTAAAAAATTATTTGGAAATTTATGTTCTTGGAAAATCAGTAATTTTATTCATTAAAAAATCTGTAACATTGAGATATAGTATATTTGTACAACTATGTTGGAGGTAAAAATTGTACGTGGGCTTTTAGCCTGGCCCTCGTTGAGAAGACCAAATTGTGGTTGGCCCACAGTCCATGATAAACTTTTTAATATAATTACCGTTGATTACGTATATCTGTTAAAAATTTATATTAACATTAGTAATAAATATATATATATATCCAAATTTTTTTATTAAAAATTTATATTAACATTTTTAATATTTTTCTGTAAAAAGGGGTCTGCTTATTAAGAATAATAACTACAAGTTATTTTGAAAAAATTCAAGGAGTGAAAAATCGAAGATGAGCCAAGTCCGGAATGCCGTGTTTAGGTGGAACACGAAAATAATGGAGATGACTCCATCTGGCTGCGAGAGAGCGACTTGAGTGGAATATATTCATGATAATTAGATCAACTCCACCAAATTTCATCAAAAAATTTAATTGACAATTCGGTGATCTAAAAATTTAAAATTTTAACGATCAAAATGCGTGCATATATATCAATTTTTAGTTCAGCCACTTTCCGGTTGAATTTTTTGATAAAATTTGGTGGAGTTGATCTAATCATTGTGGAGATCATCTCCACCAAATTTTATCAAAAAAATCAATCATTTAACCCCCTCAAAAGAGAAAGTCCGTTCTTTAATTAAAAGAACGCTTCTCTTTCTGGAGCTTGACTATATATATATATTCAATTTGATTGATCAATTTTTTAATAGTTTTTTTATAAAAACAATCAATTTATTAAGAATAATAACCGCCAATTATTTTGAAAAAAGTCATGGGGTACGTTGGGGGATTGGAAAGAAAGTAAATATATGGGTCCACTCCTCGTTTTGCAGGCAGCAATCTACATTGCAGTCATCGGGGGTTTTACAAATGAGTTATTTGTTTGTCTTTAACGACTCTCGTCTTTTTCTATGAGTCCTTACAAAAGTCAATGTGGATTTTTCGGATATATAAACAGCAGTTGACTTGAAATTGACCTTCTTGGTTGGCTTCAACACCATTTCCCAATAGAAATAGTAGATGCTTAACATAGAGGAATAAGGAATTGACCTACTACTAACTAACAGGTATAAATATTTTAATACACCTATTTTTAAGTTGAATTTTTTTGATAAAATTTATCTACTTGTTAATCAATATATATATAATCTTTACAAAATTTAATAAAAAACATTCATATATTTACATATCTAAATATGAATTTTTTATTTTCATTAAAATAAGAAAAGCTCTTTTTGTAACTTAGCTCATATATATACACATATACTAGATATATTTATATCTACGGCACTACCTACTAGAATTTCAAATTAAGAATAATAGACGCAAAATATTTTGAAAAAATTCATGGAGAGACAAATCGAAGAAAGCCGTGCGGCGTTTTTGAGGGTGTGGGGGGATCGACATCATAGTCTTACAAATGAGTTATTTGTTTATCTTTAACGACTCTCGTCTCTTTCTATGAGTCCTCAAAAAAGTCAATGTGGATTTTTGGGATATTTATATATAATATAGAATAGCGAATGATATCTACTTTTTGTTATAGGTTATAATATATATATTTTTTTGTATTTAGGGTTGATAATCAGTCAAATATCGTTATATTAACTATATATACAATAATTAATTAATATGATAAGCATTGAATATTAGTAAATAATGGTGTGGTGTAACTTATTATGGTATGCATACACATACCATAGTGAATACTCTATATTGCTTAAAAAATCAAAATAAATAGTTTCAGTTATCAAAAACTTCTTAAATTGAACGGGTAATCTTCTCAACGTCATGTAAACGTAATTAAAATGTTAAATCACTGACTCGACATGTTTAGAATGGTTGGCTTCAACACCATTTCCCATATAGAAAGTGTACATGCTCAACATAGTTGATCTACTATTAATTAGTATAGAGATCTTTTGAAATAAAACTCCGCACCTAAAGGCTCCTTTTTTTTTCTTTAAAAAAAAATAGTACACATAAAAAATTAAGCATGTGAGTGAAATTACCAAAAATATTTCATTTTCTTTTTTCTATGAGCAATATTACACTTATCGGATAATAAAGGTACAATTCATATATTGCACCCGATAAGAATAGACGATAAAAACTATTTTCCTTTTCCTTTAAGAAGTACATTATGCACTGCTTCTCGGAAAATCCAAAGGTGCTGTTTGGTTGAGTTTTTTGAGTTGAACAAATAAAAGTAGATTGGGAGGTGAATTTAGTTTTTGTTGGAGTTTTTTTTTCAACCAATTTAAAAAAAAACAAAACAAAAAAACTTATTAGATAAACTCAAAAAATAGTCACAATTGATTTTATTTTATAGATCTCGATGAGTAGGTTTATCTAAATCCGATTTTTGGATTTAAAGTTATGGTGTTTTAAAAGTTTTATGAGAGAAAAAGTAAAGTTAAGTAAATTTTAGGAGGTTTGAAAGTATGGTGTACTTTTTGGTAGAAAACTAAAATACTGGTTTTTTAGTTTTGAACTGGGGTAAAGACACTAAAAAGCTAAACCTATGAATGAAATTACCTAAAATATTTCACTTAATTTTTTCTCTAAGAAGTACATCACCCACTGCCCCTCTAGGAGCTCCGAACACCACTGGTAATGGTGGCTCATGCTCGAGGATTGCTTGATGAGGCCTTACATAATTTTACGGTGGGTGGGAAGACTACAGCTCAACCACATTTTTTTAAAGGTAGTCAAACGTTGGTAATTTTCTATTAGTATTCATGCATTTTGAAAATAAATCTATATAAATATAACTAAAAAAAAGAAGAAGACAAAATGGCAAAATATGATAACGAACTTTTATCCTTTTAGCACTTTCAGCTTTCAATTGTTTTTATGGTCAATCATGGTAATAAAATTGTTAATTACTATCGATTAGGTCTATATGTTAACTTCAACAAAAAAGCCTAAAGGAAAACAAAATTTATTTACAGAAAACGCCCTTAGCTTTTAATGTACTTGCACAAAGTCATAAACCACAAAAACTTGACGAGTCGGAATTAACGCGCTTCGATGTAGCCCAAGTGCAAGCACGTCAAGTTGTAATATAGTGTCGGAAGTCCGAGTGTCGAACCACAAGGATAAGTGAAAAGGAATGGAATGGATTACGGATTGTACGGTTTTCAGATTTTGTAAGTTGGATTTGTTGTAAAACAACGTAAATGTAAAACAGTTGTGAAAATTAATAAGAAAGCACTAAGGTAGGTGGAGGTTAGTTACGATTTAAGAGACGGTGATCACGAGCTCATACAAAGATTACAACACAAGATTTCTCGATATATGGGGAATGTTGGTGTATCTCTCAATAGCAAAGGGTGCGACGCTAGGCGACTCATTCCCGAGTTGAAGCTATATCGAGAAAGAGACAAACGACATTCCACCAAAGACGGGGTTATCATTCCTACCTCTTAGCTACGGGTGTGAAGCTAGGCAACCCATTCCCGATGAAGCTAATCCGAGATAGATATGACAAACTCATAATTAAAAGATTTAACATAAAGCAAGTGTATGTAATCTCATGATTTAAAGAATGAAAATTATAAAGTGAATCCTAACAATGAAACGGAATAAAATTTATGGGATAAATTTGACGTCTCATCATTTATAACTTATGGTAGAAAACAAAGAGTCTAAGTATCACATAAAGTGTAAGAAGCACTCAATGTATCGATAAATGAATAAAAAATGAGATTAACAAATTTATAATCCATCCATGAAATTTTAAGAACTATTCATAATTTCTACGAAGAGGAAAAAGCTCCATGGATGGGGGGAAAAGACTACAAGCTTTCTAGAACCATATAACTATGTTGTATGTTCATAAACAACCAAGCACTAAATATACAAGGCATATAAAGTCTTAATTTAATATGAGTATACCTAGAAAGCTTGTAACAATGGAGGAAATGAAGAAGAAAAGGATCTACAATTATTTCTCAAACTTTAAACATGGATTGAGCCATAAATCACCAAATATTATATCGCAATTTACCTCCGTAACCTTAGTAAAAGACTACTCCATAATACTCAAAGCAAGAATTATAGAAGAGGTATTCATTTCTTAAAATCAAAGTAAACTTACAAGAAGAAGAAGAAATTACAAGGTGTTAGCTCTCCCTTCTCTCTAAAACTTGTACAAAAAACTAGATATCTTAGCCTAGAAGCTAAGAATTAAATATATATTACAAGGTTGCAAAATATCTAACTAAATATCTAAAATAGCTTGAACCACTAAAATAGCCCATTTTGGGTGTGAAATGGCCAAGTTGCCAGGGCCATGATCGATCATGGGTCTGGAACTCTTCACTCAGCATATTTGCAAGCTATTTAGGCTTGCTCCTGATCACCTCATGCAATGCCATTGTATTCCAATCCTACAAAAACATGGAATACTACAAAATATACACCAACATGGGCCATGTTAGATACAAAACTCGCTAAGGCACTAATCTCGAGATAAGTGGATAATTAGGCAGAATTAAAGCAACAAACGCGTCAAGCGACTCCGGGAAGGAGCTTAGACATGACAATATTATGCGTTTATCAACTCCCCTCAACTTATCTCTTGCTAGTCCCTTAGCAAGACAAAAATATAATAATTACAAAAGCACTACGCTATACAAAAAATTGTTAACTTCTAAGTTCCCAAAGAAGACGAGTTGCATCTCGTGAAGGTTTTCAGAAATGATACCTACAAACATCAGAAGTTTGATCATGATGAACGATGAGAATGAAGTTTCAAGTTTCAATTTGCAAAGCAAGAGGCATTACTATCAATTTCCAGAACGACGGACTTTCGAATGATCATCTAATTCGCCTATCTCCTTTAAAACACAATCCCATATTCTCCAATGCTCACATACTAGACTTCGATTCAAACACTTCAATATAAACACAAAGAATCATAATCATTCAAGAAGGAAGAGAGAACTTTTTCAAAAACAAAAGCTCCAAGATTTGTCAATTCTAAGCACTTTCTTTATCTTTTACTTGGAAATTTCGCTAAATTAGATCAGGGCGGTTTTCATCTCTATGGGGGGCAGCGGTCTCACTTATCAATTTTTTCATAATACTACTCATTCATTGGAGCTTAAAGGAAGCTATTCACCCTTTCCCATATGGTAACCTTTACCCATCCGTAATATTAGACAAAGAGACTTAAGATTTAGTCAAGTGAAGCTTTAAGTCAATATTAGGATAAAAGTCATCCAAGTTATCAAAGTGCTATGCTTTTGTCCTCTCATTGGAGGATCTTTTCGAAAGAGCTTCCATCATTTTTGGACAAAAATTTCTCTTCTCTCAATGAAAATAAATCTAAGTGTTATTACCGAATTGGAAACAACCGAAGCAATCTAGCATGTGGAATAGGAGAATATAATGGGATATGAGACTAAGTGGAGCAAGGCAATTTAGTTTATCATTCAAATTCCTATCTAGATCAAAGAATTCAAGCCAAAAGCTAATGAAACAATAGTCTTCATCGAACAAAATATCAATCAATCAATCATCAATTTTTAAACTTCTCAAAAAAAAATTGAACACATCTCTTCTACTCGTGGAAAAACACAAAAGCAAGCCAAAACAAAATAAACACAAAATAATGTACCCCCCTCAACTTGAAAGAAACATTGCCCTCAATGGAAAGAGAACAATAAAAATGCACGGAAGGGCTACTTTGGCTTTGCTTTCCATGAGACAAAAATAAGAGATAAACAACCACTATTCACAAAACGGGTTAGAATTAGAATTCAAAAGCAAAGACCATAACATTCAACCATTAAAACTAAGTTCTAATGTTAACATCAAGTCTAAATTCTAATACAACCCAAAAGAAATAAAATAAAACTAAGCATAAATATAGTTAATTAAAGAGTTTTTTAGGCTATCACATCATCATCACATCTCAGGGGGTGGGGGTGGGGGAAATCGACTGTAGAACTCCTCGAATTGACGGCGTATGAACTCTTGTTGAGCCGCCATATGAACTTCCACCCTAGAGGCAATCTCCGCCTCCATATGATCTTGGCGGACCAGCATATCGTCCACCCTAGTGTTGAGAGCATCAAACCCCGCGTGCATCGTAGCATTCATTTGCTCGAATTTCTCTCTCAAAAACTCCATGTTATCGTCCACCGGCCCCGTACTTGCTCTTCTTCTTCTTCTCGAAGGACCCGGAGCGTCGGTTCCCGCCTCTTCTGGTGCTTCTTCCTCGGACTCAACTGGAGGAGGTGCGGCCGAAGAACTTGGCCTGTTTCTGAGTTGGCCGGCGGCTCTAGCTTGGGTGGACCTGTTTATCGGGGCCCACTGGATCTTTCTGACATCGGCGTCCCGTTCTTGGACACCCGCTTCCAAGCAAATGCGGGTCAGAAGCACACCAAATTTGATCGTTTCGTTATGGGCCACCGTGTCATAGACTTTCATGATTTTTCGCATTATGTAGCGAACCAAACAACACGGCCTATTGCGAGCAATTACGTATAGAACATAGGCATGATAGGGGTACAAGTGTTGAATGTGTGAGGTGGGGTCTATCGCATTGGCGACAACGAGCCACAGGGTCCTAAAATGCTCAGCCAAATTGTTCCTATCGAATTGCGTGCTAATGCAAGTCATTGGACGACCGGCCAAAAATGTGGCCAATTCGTCATCAGTGGGGTATACAATACGGGCTGAATGAGGGAGGTCATAGCTGCCATCCGGCATTGCTGGAATCCCCGTGACTCTACTAATAACCTCGAGGTTGAATTGTACAGTTCTCCCACGCACGTGGGCAACATAGGCATAAGTAGCATTGGGCACACGCACCAAGCTTGCAAGAAATTCACGACATAGAGTGAGATTGCATTGATTACCTGTTTGTCGCAAATATTGCACCCACCCCTCGTGTCTTTCGAATGTTCCCATTTGCGGGAAATCGTCCAAGGCACCAATAATCACGGGCCTCTCGATCATCACAGCCCGGTTCCTAAAAGCATAGTTCCACCAATCGTACTCCTGACGGCTACGGAACCCGCGATAGCCACCCCTTGCGGCTTGGAGTTCTTCTGGCTTATTAATTGGAGCAATGGCAGCCATTGATGTGGGGAGAAAGGAGAAAGAGAGAGAAACTTAGCAAAATGGGGGACTAGGGCTCGAAATTGGGGGGGGGTTTAAGAGAGAGAAAATGGTTGGTTATTAGATGGTTGTGAGATTTGGGGTTGAATTTGGGTGATTATGGAGGGGTAAAGGCAAGGGGAGGGTTTGATTTGATGATTATTGAAGGTTTGGAGGAGGAAGATGGAGAGAAATGGGAGTTAAGAAGAAGATGGGGCACGATTTTTGGTGAATAAAAACGGCTGCTCTGTTTTTAAGAGGGACCATGATCGATCATGGCTTTGCCCATGATCGATCATGGGAGTGCACTGCCGCAGAAAATGTTCACCATGATCGATCATGGCTTTGCCCATGATCGATCGTGAAAGTCCACTGCCTCCAAAATTCAATCCTAAGATCGATCATGGGCAAAGCCATGATCGATCATGCCTTCAACAAACATTTGCCCATGAAATTTCTTCACTTGAAACACATTTCCACTCCCCCCAACTTGGTCCGTTTAGATCCGATTTCGCCCGAACTTCCGAAACAAATTCCTGAAACTCACAAATACTACAAAAAATATTATTTACAAAATCGTCCTATGCTTGTTAGGCATAAGTCGGGTCTTCGAGAGGGATGGACTCCTCTCGACTTGGGAATTCCAAAAATGGCTTTAAACGTTGTCCATTCACTTTGAAAACATAGCCAGTTTTGGGATCATCAACTTGCACAGCCCCAAAAGGAAATACATGACGGACAATGTATGGGCCGGTCCAACGAGACTTCAATTTCCCGGGGAAGAGATGCAAACGAGTATCATAAACAAGAACTTTGTGCCCAAGTTTGAATTCTTTCCTTAAAATAGATTTATCATGAAAGATTTTGGCACGTTCCTTGCTTATCTTCGCATTATCATATGCATCTCTTCTCAATTCCTCGATTTCATCAATTTGAAAATTACGGTCAAGCCCGGCTTTTTCGAAATCACAATTAACCATCTTAGTTGCCCAGTATGATTTGTGTTCCAACTCTACTGGCAAATGACATGGTTTTCCGTACACCATATGATAGGGAGACATATCTAGAGTTGTTTTGTACGCAGTACGATAAGCCCAAAGTGCATCGACCAGTCTTAACGACCAATCCTTGCGGTTCGGGTTTACCGTTTTCTCTAGAATCTGTTTGATCTCCCTATTTGCCAGCTCGGCTTGACCGTTAGTCTGAGGGTGATAAGCGAGCGATACTTTATGGTTTACACCATACTTTTGCATTAATGATTGAAATGGTCTATTGCAAAAGTGAGTACCGCCATCGCTTATTATTGCCTTAGGAGTGCCAAAACGTGAAAGAATGTTGTCTTTTAAGAATCGGATCACCACTTTGTGATCGTTTTTCTTGCACGCTTGGGCTTCCACCCACTTTGAAACATAGTCTACAGCAACTAGAATGTAAAGGTTACCGTAGGAGGACGGGAATGGTCCCATGAAGTCGATGCCCCAGCAATCGAAGATTTCAATCATCAGGATGGGATTGAGAGGCATCATGTTTCTCTTAGAGATCCTTCCAAGCATCTGGCATCTTGGACATGCCTTGCAAAAATGTTGTGCGTCCTTAAAGAGCGAAGGCCAGTACAGCCCGCTTTGCAAAATCTTAGCGGTTGTCTTCTTTGATGAGAAATGTCCTCCGCAAGCTTCAGAATGGCAGGAAGACAGAACTCTTTCTACTTCTTGGTCTGGAATGCACCTCCGGATAATTTGATCTGCACAATATTTAAATAAGTACGGTTCATCCCAATAGAATCGCCTCACTTCACTAAAGAATTTCTTTCTATCTTGTGCGCCCCATGCCTTCGGTATCTTGTCGGCTACAAGATAGTTTACAATGTCGGCATACCATGGGAGTGTCGAGATTGCCAACAGTTGCTCATCCGGGAACGCATCTTGGATCGGGCTTTCTTCAATGTTGTTTATAAAAGTGAGACGAGACAGATGATCGGCCACCACGTTCTCGACTCCCTTTTTGTCCTTGATGCTCAAATGAAATTCTTGCAATAGGAGTATCCACCTTAAAAGCCGCGGCTTGGCATCTTTCTTTGTGAATAGGTACTTCAATGCCGCGTGATCCGTGAAAATAACAATGGGCGATCCTATCAAGTAGGATCGAAACTTGTCCAAGGCGAAAACAATTGCTAGAAGCTCTTTCTCTGTCGTGGTGTAGTTCATTTGCGCATCATTCAAGGTCCTACTTGCATAATATATCACACCCGATTTCTTGTCTTTCCGTTGGCCAAGAACCGCTCCCACCGCATAGTCACTTGCGTCGCACATGAGCTCGAATGGCAAGCTCCAGTCCAGTGTCTGCATAATCGGCGCAGTAGTGAGCATATGCTTCAGAGAGACGAAGGCTTCCTCGCACTTGGCATCCCACTCAAAGGATGCATCCTTGAGAAGTAGATTACACATCGGTTTGGAAATGGAACTGAAGTTCTTGATAAACCTCCTATAAAACCCGGCATGTCCTAGAAAGGATCGGACATCTTTGATATTTTTGGGCGTAGGAAGTTTGGCAATCAAATCGATTTTAGCTTTATCCATTTCAATTCCCTCAGACGAAATGATGTGCCCCAAAATAATTCCCTTGGTAACCATAAAATGGCACTTCTCCCAATTCAATACCAATTGTTTTTCCACGCATCTTCCCAATACCTGTTCCAGGTTACTCAAGCAATTGTCGAATGACTTACCATAGACGGTAAAGTCATCCATAAAAACTTCCAAAGTCCTTTCCACCATATCGCTAAAAATACTTAGCATACACCGTTGGAAAGTGGCCGGTGCATTACATAGACCAAAGGGCATTCTTCGATAAGCGAAGGTGCCAAAAGGACATGTAAAGGTGATTTTTTCTTGATCATCTAGGTCAATCTCAATTTGATTGTACCCGGAAAAACCATCGAGGAACGAGTAATATTCATGGCCTGCTACCCTCTCTAGAGTTTGATCTAAAAAGGGGAGTGGGAAATGATCTTTATGAGTTGCCTCATTGAGTTTACGGTAGTCAATACACATTCGCCACCCGGTGGTGACTCTTTGCGATCAACTCGTTTGATTCGTTCTTGACTACCGTAAGACCCGATTTTTTCGGTACCACTTGAGTTGGACTAACCCATTTACTATCTGAGATTGGATAGATGATCTTTGCATCCAACAATTTCAACACCTCGTTCCTAACCACTTCTTGCATGTTAGGATTCAACCGGCGTTGAAATTGCCTCGATGTTTTTGCCCCATCCTCCAAGTGAATTTTATGTGTATAAATCAAAGGGCTTATTCCTTGGAGGTCGGCAAGAGTCCAACCAAAAGCTTTTTTGTATTTACCAAGCAAATTAACCAATCTTACCTCTTGGTCATCCGAGAGATCGGACGAAATGATGACGGGGTAAGTGTCTGAAGCTCCTAAAAAGGCATACTTCAAGTTGCTAGGCAATAGGTTGAGATCCATTTGTCCTTCAAGCTTTTTGGTGGGAGATTGTGTGTTTTCTTCTTTCTCCGAGAATTCAACCTGTTTGTCAGACAAAGAAAACACTTGCATACAATCCTCGGGGTCATCAGAAGTGGTTAGATAACCTTCCGTTGACTCCGAATCGAAGTTTGCTATAAATTGGTCTTGGATACATGACTCTATCATGTTCACGTGTTCGCTTTCCTCTTCATCATCGTCATCTCTTTGATTGCTCAAAGAGAACACGTTTAGCTCTAGAGTCATGTTTCCAAATGCTAACTTCACAATTCCATTTTTGCAATTTATTATAGCGTTAGAAGTAGCAAGAAATGGTTGCCCAAGGATAACTGGAATCTCCTTAGCGGGATTCGACACGGGTTGCATGTCGAGGACGATAAAATCAACCGGAAAATAAAACTTGTCAATTTGAACAAGCACATCCTCGACTATCCCTCTTGGGATCTTAACGGATCGATCCGCTAATTGAATCGTAACCCTCGTGGGTTTTAATTCGCCTAACCCCAATTGTTGATAAACCGAATATGGGAGCACATTAACACTTGCTCCCAAATCTAACAATGCGTTCTTTATCCTACAATTTCCTATGACACACGAAATTATGGGACATCCGGGGTCTTTGAACTTGGGGGCTCTCGTGCCTTGCATGAGGGAGCTCACTTGCTCCGCCATAAAGGCCTTTTTCTTGACATTCAACCTTCGTTTGGTAGTACATAAGTCCTTGAGGAACTTAGCGTACGAAGGTATTTGCTTGACCGCGTCAAGCAATGGAATGTTGATTTTCACTTGTCTAAAAACATCCAAAATCTCGGTATTAGATTTGGACGGTTGGTTCAATCTCTCCGGAAATGGAACTTTGATCCCATTTTTGATTTTTTCAAGATCCTCTTTTCCTTGTTTTTCTTCCTCTCTCTTCTTTTCTTCACTCACAACTTTTTTAACCTCCGACTCCTCAACATTCGTAGATTCAACTATGTCCGCCACCTTGGGGGTTTTAGGAACAATAGTTTTGTCTACCTCCTTTCCACTCCTTAGGATAGTGATAGATTTGAGTTCTTCTAACTTGGTGCTAGACTCTCCTCCCTCTATGACTTGAACTTGGCCTCTAGGATTAACTAAAGGTTGAGAGGGGAATTTTCCCTTCTCTTGGGTAGCTAGGGCGGTGGTGAGTTTAGACATTTGAGTTTTTAACTCACCCACATCACGATCCGTTTTATCCACAAATGATCTCAACAAAGCTTCCAAGTTTTGATTGGGATTTTGATTCTGAGGTGGAGCAAAAGAGTTTTGAGGTTGTTGTTGTTGCCTTTGGTTTTGATGATATTGGTTGTGGTTCTGACTTTGATTTTCTCCCCAACTGAAATTGGGGTGATTTTTCCATCCCTCATTGTACCTTTGAGAATAGGGATCGTTTTGGTTACGGTTTTGGTTGAACTGGTGTAAAGCATTGACTTGGGCGGGATTTTTGAGGACTTCTCGAAAAGCGGAAATAGTAAGGCAATCCTCGGTAGTGTGTCCTGAATTTTCACAAATGACACACAACTGACTCGAGGATACTACGTTGACCTCCTTAAGCTTACTTGCTTCCATTGCCTCTACTTTCTTAGACAATTGGAATAACCTCGCACCCATGTCATCCTCATTGGACACTTGGTACAACCCACCCTTCCTTGAGTTTTAGCTTTGGGTTCTTCAAAATAGGTGTTCCAATTTTGAGCACCTTCCGCTAATTCATCAAAATATAATAAAGCCTCATCGGAATTCTTACTCAAGAATTGACCATTACACATGGTCTCGACAAACGTACGCATTTCAGGGGTGAGAGATTCGTAGAAGAAACTAACAAGGCTCCAAGTTTCGTGACCATGGTGAGGGCATGCATTTAAAAGTTCTTTGTATCTTTCCCAACACTTATAAAAGCTTTCATTTTCTTTTGGCGAAAAATTAGATATCGCCCTTCTCAAAGCGTTGGTCCTATGGACGGGAACGAATTTTTTTAAAAACTCCGCTTGAAGCTCTTGCCAAGAACGAATTGATTGCGGTCTTTGAGTATTTAGCCAAATCTTCCTTTGTCTTTTAGAGAGAAAGGAAAGAGTTTTAAACGCATGACATCCTCGTTAATATTTTCCTCACGAAATGTGGAGCAGACTTCTTCAAAGTTTTTCAAATGCAAGTATGGGTTTTCCGACTCCATACCATGAAAAGAAGGGATATGTTGAAGCATACCCGGTTTGAAAGAGAAAGCTCCGGCTTGGCCGGTGGGAAGCACAATGAACGAATTGGAAGTTGCCCGAGGCGGTTGAAGATAGTCCCTCATTGTCCTAACAGGAGGAACATTGTTGGCACCTTCCCCTTCGTTATCGCTCTCGTGGTCCTCCGCTCTGCCTTGATTTGCCATTCTTGGAGATGTGGGAGGGCTAATTCGAATATCCACGAACAATCGCCCTTGCATGGGCTTGGAAAATGATTCGAATAGCTCCTTGGGAAATCTACAAAAATCAAACAAGAATAAAAGAGAAAAAATAAATTAATTGAATGGAGAGATACTTACAGAGAATGGTTTTATACAAAACCCGAAATCCGCCTTTTGCCTTGTCCCCGGCAACGGCGCCAAAAACTTGGCGCAATTCAAATAACGCGCTTCCATATAGCCCAAGTGCAGGCACGTCAAGTTGTAATATAGTCTCGGAAGTTCGAGTGTCGAACCACAGGGATAAGTGAAAAGGAATGTAATGGATTACGGATTGTACGGTTTTCAGATTTTGTAAGTTGGATTTGTTGTAAAACAACGTAAATGTAAAACAGTTGTGAAAATTAATAAGAAAGCACTAAGGTAGGTGGAGGTTAGTTACGATTTAAGAGACGGTGATCACGAGCTCATACAAAGATTACAACACAAGATTTCTCGATATATGGGGAATGTTGGTGTATCTCTCAATAGCAAAGGGTGCGACGCTAGGCGACTCATTCCCGAGTTGAAGCTATATCGAGAAAGAGACAAACGACATTCCACCAAAGACGGGGTTATCATTCCTACCTCTTAGCTACGGGTGTGAAGCAAGGCAACCCATTCCCGATGAAGCTAATCCGAGATAGATATGACAAACTCATCATTAAAAGATTTAACATAAAGCAAGTGTATGTAATCTCATGATTTAAAGAATGAAAATTATAAAGTGAATCATAACAATGAAATGGAATGAAATTTATGGGATAAATTTGACGTCTCATCATTTATAACTTATGGTAGAAAACAAAGAGTCTAAGTATCACATAAAGTGTAAGAAGCACTCAATGTATCGATAAATGAATAAAAAATGAGATTAACAAATTTATAATCCATCCATGAAATTTTAAGAACTATTCATAATTTCTACGAAGAGGAAAAAGCTCCATGGATGGGGGGAAAAGACTACAAGCTTTCTAGAACCATATAACTATGTTGTATGTTCATAAACAACCAAGCACTAAATATACAAGGCATATAAAGTCTTAATTTAATATGAGTATACCTAGAAAGCTTGTAACAATGGAGGAAGTGAAGAAGAAAAGGATCTACAATTATTTCTCAAACTTTAAACATGGATTGAGCCATAAATCACCAAATATTATATCGCAATTTACCTCCGTAACCTTAGTAAAAGACTACTCCATAATACTCAAAGCAAGAATTATAGAAGAAGTATTCATTTCTTAAAATCAAAGTAAACTTACAAGAAGAAGAAGAAATTACAAGGTGTTAGCTCTCCCTTCTCTCTAAAACTTGTACAAAAAACTAGATATCTTAGCCTAGAAGCTAAGAATTAAATATATATTACAAGGTTGCAAAATATCTAACTAAATATCTAAAATAGCTTGAACCACTAAAATAGCCCATTTTGGGTGTGAAATGGCCAAGTTGCCAGGGCCATGATCGATCATGGGTCTGGAACTCTTCACTCAGCATATTTGCAAGCTATCTAGGCTTGCTCTTGATCACCTCATGCAATGCCATTGTATTCCAATCCTACAAAAACATGGAATACTACAAAATATACACCAACATGGGCCATGTTAGATACAAAACTCGCTAAGGCACTAATCTCGAGATAAGTGGATAATTAGGCAGAATTAAAGCAACAAACGCGTCAAGCGACTCCGGGAAGGAGCTTAGACATGACAATATTATGCGCTTATCAACCACCTGTAACATTTCAATTTTATATTATATGTATTTACAAAGACCACATTTTTACCAAAACTTTCAATTTATTCCCCTTTTGATTAAATTTTCCTACACTTGAGTCTCTTTTATTTAATTCAAAAGATTTTTATGGCTTTTGGATTTTTGTTTTTGGGTTAAATTTCAAAAGATTAAAAAACATAAAGGAAAATTTTCAAATAATTAAATTAATTATTCGAATTCGATTAAAGATAAATATCATGCAATCAATATAAATATCAATTTCAATATACTACTACTGTTAAAATCTGTTGTAGCTGCCATTTTTCACAAAATTAAGAGAATGTTAAAAAAAATTATATTTTATAGGAAAAAATTATTTTCAAATGACAACCTTTTTTCTTCCTTGAGGGACAAAAAAATAAGCCCTTAAAAAAAATTCCTTCAACTTTGATGTACCAAAAAGAAAAATAGCAAACAATTGAGCCGTGTGTTTGTCCCTTTTCTTTTTTTTTTTTTTTATTAAAGCGTGCTTCATTTTTCTATTCTTTGTTTGAAATAGAAAAATTTAATTTAAAGGGGAATAATTTGAAGGGTTATAGTAAAAAAGTGGTCTCTACAAATACATATGATATAAAATTAAAAAGTATGAGTGATTTGTGTAAATAAATTAAAAGTTAGTGTGGTTTCTGTAAATAAATTTAGTTTTATGTTGTGTTTTTTAACGGAAGGTAACGGATAGATTTAATATATAGCAAATAAAAAGTTTATTACCTTGATTGATTGCAAAAAAAATTGGATGCTAAAATTGTTAAAAGGGTAAAAGTTCATTACCATTTAGCCCTAAAAAAAAGGTAGAACAAGTGGTTTAGTGTAGTTGGGAGAGACATCCTCTCCAACTTGGAAAAAATCTCATGTTTTAATTTTACCAAGGAGGCTCAGCGAGATTTTTGTTGTTCTTGTTTGAAGAGACTTAAATCTATATATATATAATCAATTAATATTTATAATTAATCATTCCTCTAAGTGCTTCTTTTACCTCAAAGTTGAACATTGTTTTTGTTCGGTAATTTTAACTTTTATTTGGTTTTCGTAACTTAACTTTGGTTTGTAACTTTGAGGTATAGCGTTAACTTTGATGTTGATACAACTACACAAAATTTTAAGAAATATAGAGGATTTTAAAGAGTGTTCTTAAATAAACACACAAAAACAATCTTTTGACCCTACTTTCAGCCCACCCCACCAACAACTTTCAATTCACCATGTTTTATGTTCAACTTTCAAACAAAGAGGTATTAACACAATTTTGACCACTGCTTTTGTCAAATCACACATGTTTTTACTCATTGTAATTAGTGTTGAATTTGTTTAGCACCACACCCCTTTGAGGTTTTAGTGAAATTTTTTATCATATTTTCTCAATAATCAATAAATCTTTCTCCGAAATATACAACTGAGTTTTCCTTTGTCTTGGATAGCCGATTTTCAAAGAAAATTTGATTTTAATTTTTCGGCTCCTACTAACTCTATTGATAATCTTAAGTAAGAGTGATTGAAGATTACAAATGAAATATACACCGCCAACTAAATAGTAGGGAATAAATCTTCTACATTGTTTCTTTTTTGGGTAATTTTTAATGCTTTAAGCCGACTATAAGCAAAAAGACCTTAAGAATTAATTCAGTTCGGAAATCCTAAAAAAACTAAAAACTCCTTTGTTTTCTCTGGCATTGAAGAATTAAATGGACTTTTTTCTTTTCTTTTCTTTTTTAGTAAATAAAAAATAAGGGATTCTTTGATTGCAAACTTATCAACACCAGCCGTAAAAAGATAAACGGGGTTAAAAAAAGACTTTGTGATGTATACAAGAACACCCATTTTAAAACATTTTGTTATAACATTTTCAATATATCAATTAAGCTGTCCAAACACTCCATCAACTAAAATTGAATCATTTTAGATGCATAAACTTTTAATTGATTAATCGAAAGTGAACTAATTTCGTAATTAATTTTTTTTTGCAAAGAGGCCATAACTAATTATATACTT
Organism: Lonicera japonica; assembly: GCA_021464415.1. Classification (NCBI taxonomy): domain Eukaryota; kingdom Viridiplantae; phylum Streptophyta; class Magnoliopsida; order Dipsacales; family Caprifoliaceae; genus Lonicera; species Lonicera japonica. The sequence continues at coordinate 55,764,035 of CM038470.1, forward strand.
ATGATATATTATTTTACATATAATTTATTTTATTCCATCCACCGCACACACATAAAGTGTGCTCCAAAGACTAGTATATATAGTGACTAGATAAATTTTTCCAAATTTTAAAAAAAATAAATTAACCTAAAAGTAGATATATTGAAAAATTTATATATATTCAAATTTTTTAATTAACAATTTATATTAACATTTTTAATATTTTTCTGTAAAAAGGGGTCTGCTTATTAAGAATAATAACTACAAATTATTTTGAAAAAATTCAAGGAGAGAAAAATCGAAGATGAGCCAAGCCCGGAATGCCGTGTTTGGTGGAACACGAAAATAATGGAGATGACTCCGTCTGGCTGCGAGAGAAGGACCGACTTGAGTGGAATATTTGGGAATGCGAAAATAATGGAGATGGGTCCGTCTGGCTGCGACCTACTTGAGTGGAATAATTGGGAATGTGAGAATGAGTTTTTGTGATATATATTATTTTTTTTTTTAAACATTGAAATTGACCATGTTTAGAATTTTTACCTTCCATACTATTTCTTTGAGCAATACTACACTTATCGGATAATCTTACCTCATACATTAGATGAGTTGCACTTTCACACAATATAATTAAGGTACAACTCACCCGATAAGAATAGGAGATAAAAAGCATTTTCCATTTTTTTTAAGAAGTGCATTACATTAGACACTGCTCCTCGGAATTAAATTACTTAAAATATTTTACTTACTTTTTTGTCTACGAAGTACATCACCCACTGCTCCTCCAAGAGCTCCAACCACCACTGGTAATGGTGGTTAATGCTCGAGGATTGTTTGATGAGGCCTAACTTAATTTTACAAATAGCTCAATCACATTTTTTTTCAGTGGTAATTTTCTATTAATATTCATGCATTTTGAAAATAAATCAAGTGTGTTGCACATGCACTAAGATTAATTAACAACAAAACACCTAATAAATTTCATGGATATACTAATTAATTTTTAAATATACCACTGTGTTTACACTACTTATATATTTAAATCTAAGAAGATATTGTCAATATATCATGTCACAACAAAATATTTACAGAAAATATTGAGAAAATGGCTATTTTAGTATAGAGAGAGTAGTATCAGTTGGAAACAACGTAACACCCACGTGAATCTTACTTAAGAGACCAACCAGTGGGTCCAAAGTAAGAAAAATTAGAAAGCAATCTTAAAATAAAAAAATATTATATCTTAATTTTATTTTATTCTTATTTTTTCAAATTAGGCAATGTCTTAATCAATTTTTACGCACATCCAAACTATTTAATGAGAACGCTCTCGCCGTTCTTACTAAGAAACTGAAAAAACTCTTAAAAATGGAAGAAGGGAGGATGAGAGGAAGAGTAATTGAATTTTTTATTTTTATTTCTTTTGAAAAGACGTGACTGAATAGGAACAAGAGGGATCCACCCAAGAAGATGGGGATGAGGAGGAGGAAGAGAAAAAGGAGCGTGGAAAAACAAACAAGGAGAAATCTACGTTGCAATCAGGCATTTTTTGTGATTGGGGGAGGAATAAGTCTGCGGATGGCTGTGCTAGTTGTGTAGCCAATCCGCTAGACAAAAAAAAATACCAGCTCATTTCTGAATCTCATTTAGATTACGTATTGTATTCATTTGTCTCCTCCTAATCTTACCATACTTAAATTCGATCTCGGGTTTTGTCACTATAATTACTTTATAATATAACAACCTATATGCAGTATGCTAACATAATAATTTAGAAAAGTACCATGGTCGTGGTTTTGCGTACATAGTTAGTCATTATAGTATGGGTGACATTCAATTTAGTCTTACAAGTAAAAATTAAGTTATACACCAACCCATAACTTTTCTCGTTCTGGAATTTTTTTTCCATAATTTATCAATTTAATCATTAAAAAAACATTTTTACAATATTTGTTTTAACATTTATGAGATATATTTATATATAATATATAATATGTTTCTGTGTGTACTTTTTCTATATTTGGATGTGATCTGGGCTAGAGCCCATTCGCCAAATAAAATAAAATAAATTCTACAAGACATTGACAGTGTAACTATCTTATAATTTCCCAACTCATAAAAAATGTCTTCTTACACAAAGTGAATAACTGTACCTTTTTAATTTTTTTTAGATCTATTTAAATGATACATGCTAAAAATTAAACTTTAAAAATACAATTTTATGGAGAATTTTTTTGTTTTAATCTTGTAGTTTGTGGGTGGCTAAAAGTTAACCAACCTCAACTTGAAGAGAATCAGCACAGTTTGATTGTTTGGCAACAAAAAAAATGTGGATAATGAAGATGGACAGTGTTAACTAGTTTATGAATAGCAAGCATAAATAAAAGGGAGACCAGATTTGTTTATGGGTATGTTTCTCCTATGGCTTTATTCCCAATCCGACAGTACATTATCCCTTGTGTGTATGTTGAATATATTAGCTTGAAAGCTTAAAGAGTACAATACAATTACGGTGAATTATGGTTTTCGCTAGAGGATGGAGGAGAATGTGTGGGAAGAGGAGAGAATTAATTATCTCTAGCTGCGAGTTTCCCTTCATATTTATATATATAGGATAGGGTTACATTAGAGTTGGTGGGATATAAAAATTATTATAAAGGATAAACTTGGTCACTACTTTAAGATAACGGTTGTCCCTAACCCCTTTCACATTTGTACAAGCGGTTATTTCCCATCACTTATCCTTCAGTTCAGCTATTTTCTGCTTGTTAGCCCATCAGTATTGGTCGGTCTTCTTTGAGTTCGCACAAGTTGGTCGGCTACTTGTAGTACACAGTTAGTGGTTGGTTGTTATATGATGCTATCTTGCTTGGCCGGACAATCTCTAGTTTGCAGTGAAGGTGGGCCTATGGATCTTGGACTGTGGGTCGACCACAACTTGGGCTTCTCAACAAGGGCCATGCTAAAAGCCCATGTACAATTTTTACCTCCAACATAGTTGTACAAATATTCTATATCTCAATTTTACAGAATTTTTAATGAATAAAATTGCAAAATTTTCAATTACATAAACTTCCAAATATTTTTAAAAACTACATGAATTTTATCAATTAAAATTAGAGATGTTGAAATTACATATATTTCAATGAATAAAATTACAAATGTTAAATAATTATAAATACTTAAATTACAGATTTTTGAGTAAAATTACAAATATTGAAAGAAATGAGAGGACCAAATGGCACTTAAAGTATTAACGAATTAGGTGTTGAGAGGATCTCTTTAGAGATATTTAAATATATGTAATATTAGCTATAAATTAAAGACACACACACACACACATATATATATATATATATGTATTTATGTATATCTTTTGATCAAATAACAATATTTTAGATTGACCAAGTAAAATCCAATAAAAGAAAGAAGATGACAAGATATAAGTGGTGTTTCCAAGATCAAATGGCACCGAAAGAAACCATTTGTTATGATGACCACTCTTAAATATTACATCCAAGCCATTATACCTAGATAAACTATTTTTTTTCTCCATAACTGGTAAAGGACACTCAAATATATATATCAAGGTGTAATATGTACATAAATACATTGTATAAGAAAATAAAATCTATAATATTAGGTTACATTCCTTGGGTTCAAAAGAAAAGAAAAGAAAGAGGCGCTTATAATTTCGTAAAGAGAGCAGCTAACCTGGCGAAATTCATGCAACAGAGAATTAATGAGCAGTAGAATGGAATGTGGAAGGAAAAGAAATGCGGTGGAATTGAACGTGAATGGAGGATAAAAGTTATTAAGGGTTTTGTGTAACCAATTAAAATTGAATAAAGTAAAGGAGATGAGAGGATGTAGGTGGTTTTCCATAATCAAATGGCATCGAAAGAAGCCATTTTTCAGGATGACCATTCTTAAATAATCAAGGTGTAGTATGTACAGAAATACACTGTATAAAAAAATCTATAATATTAGGCTACATTCCTTGGGTTAAAAAAAGGCATATATAATTTTGTAAAGAGAACAACTAACCAGGCGAAGTTCACACTGCAGAGAATTAATGGGCGGTTGAATTGAATGTGGTGGGAGAAGAAATGCGATAGAATTGAACGTAGGGGTAAAAGAAAAGTGATTTAGGGTTTTGTAATAAATGGGAGAGAAATTGTGATATTATAGGAATGAACCACGTAAAACGTAAGGAAATATTATGGGAATAGATATAATGGAAATAAAATTTGGATAAATAGAATAAGATATAAGTGGCCATAATTATGCTTTAAATTACTAAAGTGCCACAACACCTATAAGCCGTTACATCAAAAGATAAACAGCTGATAATAAATCTTAACCACCATTTATCTTTTTGGTAGGAATTTTGAGATTTATTAATAGATATATTAAATTCTTATAACACTTCAAGTAATTATATATAAAAATCATCTCTATTAAATTTGATAATAAATTATTAATTTAACACTCGAAATAAATTTATGAAATTGAATCAAACATGTATTGGAATATACCTCTTAAAATCACACATTATCGACAATAAACTATAAGTTAATGGGCGAATTTTTAATGAATTCAGGAAACTTACGCCATTAAATTAAATTAAGCAAACTTACACCATTAAATTAAGCAATGGAGATTAATTGATGCTAAACTTGAATGGGTGAGTCTCAAATTCAAGTGAGGATTATTTTATTACCGGGAGAATTCACCTGCTAAAAAAAGCTACTTTATATATAATTACTCTCTCTACTTTTCTAATACAAGTAAACAAACTATATATATAGGTTTTACATACACAGTATTTAATGGCATCTAGATGCGGACTCATCACATCACCTGGGCAGAAAATTATTTTACACTCATTAGTTATTGTTCATGAATTTGATATTGTGTAAAAACTATAATTTAGATTTTAAGTTTGTTATAAAAAAAATTAAAAAAAATTCATACTAATTACAATTCAGTTTCTTCTTTTGTTTCCGTAATGGATAATTAAAGTCAAGGGATTGACATTAATCAAACACTGTTTTTTGAGGTTTATAATTTTGAAACGAATCAAAACATATATTGGATATGAATGTGATAATTTAGAAAGAGCGGGGACGTTAGTTATATTGTTCCAATGTCTTTGCATGTATGTTTTTATTGTTATGAGTGTACTAATCAATTTAAAAGTTGATTTACGGGTGCTTAAAAAAAAGATGTCAAAACTATTTTTTAATAGTGTTTTTACTGGCACTTTTTTTTTTCGATGTTGATAGTTTTAGTTTTGTACTCATCTTATCCGTGTAATAATAAAAAAATTAGAGAATTTTATTATTATTTTTTTGTTAAGTATGTAAGCCTTTTTCCTCCTATTTAACCTTTTTTGTGCCCGTCACAAGCGGGAGTCAAGTCAACCATTCTAACATATACAGCAACTTCCTCTTGCTCTGTTCTTCACTTCAAAACATTCAAAACAGAGAGCCACCGTGACCCGCGGAATGGCCTACGAAACAGATTCACCGTCACCGCCGCGCCGATTGCTCATCATGTTATCTTACACAAACCTTTCTAATAAGGCCTTTGTGTTCATCATCGCCACTCTCTGTTTCATCTTTCTTATCACTGATACCCAAGCTGCACCCACTTACCTCGCCCAATTTTGCGCCAACACTACTTACACTCCCAATTCCACATACCAAACGAACCTCAATCTCCTCCTTTCTTCCCTCTCTTCCAACTCCACCAATAATGGCACCATCTTTTCTACCTCCATGGTCGGCCAAGACCCCCGTAACGTCGTTTTCGGCCGCTTCCTCTGCCGTGGAGACCTAAAGGCCCCCGATTGCCACGACTGCGTGGCAACCGCCACCAGAGAAATAACCACCCGATGCCCCAACCAGAAATCGGCATATATCTGGTACGACGAGTGCATGCTAAGATACGATAACCGCTCCTTCTTCTCCACCATTGAGGATCGGCCATGGTTTTACATGTATGATAATGGGAGTATTACAGAGCAAGCTCAATTTCGACAATTGCTGGGAGATACTATTGATGAATTAGTAAAGATGGTTTCGATCGATTCTCCAAACGATCAATTTGTTAAGGGTTTTGCTACCCGAGAAGCTAATTTTACGAGTTTAGAAAGAATTTATGGATTAGTGCAGTGTACACAGGATTTATCTAATGAGGAATGTAACATGTGCCTTCAAACTGCTATAAGTTATTGGCACCAGTACAAACCTACAACGGTTGGTGGTAGGGTATTACTTCCAAGCTGTTATATTCGATATGCGATTATCCCATTTTACTTTAAACTTACCCCCCCAGCCCTAGCTCCACCTCCAAGCTCTTTAACAAGGCCTAAAGGAGGCGAATCATCTCTACCTCCAAGTTTTTTACCAAGGCCTAGAGGAGGTAAATCAGTACGTTCTTATTATTCCATTATTCTATGATTATAGTAATTTTTAGTTGTTAATGTAAGATCTAGTTTCATGGCAGTATTTATTTATTAATCGTCTGTTTGTTTATGCAGGGGAAAGAAAAATATCACCAACAACAATTACTGCTATTGCTATTTCAGTAACTATAACAGTGCTGGTTTTTGTGATTGGGTGTTGTTATAAAGTCAGAAAATCAAAGAAAAGCTACGATGATGTAACCGAAGAAACAGGTAATATATTAATCACAAGAGAACTTGGGTGGACTACAGATGCATGTCTTTTTCTTGTTTGTGTGTTATCAACTATATTCATTACTTTGGCTCTTGTTTGGCTGTAGATGCGATTGAAATTACCGATGTACAATCATTGCAATTTGATTTGGGCATAATTCAAGCTGCCACAAACAACTTCTCAAATGAAAACAAGATAGGTCAAGGAGGATTTGGTATGGTCTACAAGGTATGAAGATGGAAGCACCTTGATGTTGTAATTGATGTTGTAGAGACTAGTGTTTGTGAACCAAATTTGATCCGTTCAAAGGAATCGGATAATCTTAAACTTGGAAGTTAGGTTTTGTTAACATGTAAAATGGTCGGTCCGATAATTTTTTTGTAAATCAATTTGCAGGGTACTCTTGCCAATGGTCAAGATATAGCAGTAAAGAGGCTATCAAAAAGCTCAAGACAAGGTGAATTAGAATTCAAGAATGAGGTGGTTTTAATGGCCAAGCTTCAACACAGAAACCTTGTGAGGCTTTTAGGTTTTTGCCTTGAAGGAGAAGAGAAGATACTCGTCTATGAATATGTCCCCAACAAAAGCCTTGATTACTTTCTCTTTGGTTAGTCCCTTTGAACTTACGTCTTTTTCTCTTATTATCTTTTTGAGTTTGTTTCTAAATTACAAATGCATGAACATGAAGTCATTAACAATTTATATTCTCCTTGAATGTAATTAATGGATTTCAAGTTGGATTTTTGCCATGATAAATATAATGTAGACCCTGAGAAACAAGGACAACTACATTGGTCTATACGTTACAAAATTATAGGAGGAATTGCCAGAGGCATGCTTTATCTTCATGAAGATTCTCGTCTAAGAATCATACATCGGGATCTCAAAGCTAGTAACATTTTGTTAGACGACAAAATGAATCCAAAAGTTTCAGATTTCGGGATGGCAAGAATTTTTGGCGTGGATCAAACTCATGGAAACACGAACAGAATCGTTGGAACCTAGTAAGTACCTCTCTACAAAAAGCAAATCAATAAGTAACATATACAATTAGGTGATTGTAATAGAAAAAATTGTCTTAGTATGTGTTTCCTTTTTTTTAGCCTCTGATTGCTAAATTCTGAATGTTGAACTCTAATTGCTTAATGTTGGACAGAAGCTCTAAAACATATATTTACTTTTATTTGGCTTTGAATGTTGAATATATGGCATTTTACTATTTTTAGTCTGTACATCACTCGGTAATGAATGAAAAGAATAGGCATATGATTGAAATATAATATTTATTAAAGTTAAACTACACATTCAGCACTAGACTTGCATCTAATCTAATTCAGAGCATTAAAACAATAAATAACTAAAGCATTATTGCTACCTTTTAATGCTGAATGGAAGTGCATTCAACCTTGAGAGGTATAAACAACCACCAAATTAGTATGTTTGTACATTTGTTTTTTTCGGGTCTAGATCATTATAATTGATGTTTTTTCTTGCTATCAGTGGTTACATGTCTCCAGAGTACGTAATGCATGGGCATTTTTCGGTCAGGTCAGACGTGTTCAGTTTTGGCGTCTTAGTTCTCGAGATCATCTGTGGCAAAAAGAACAGTTGTTTTCATCCATCATTCTGCGGGGAGGACCTTGACCTTCTCAGCCATGTGAGTGTAAACCAAAATTGCGTGTTTTTAATTTTCTTAGTGCTAGAATTAACATAGATATCAATTAATGCAACTTCCAATAATATTATAATTGCAGGCATGGAAAACGTGGAAGGATGGGATGCCATTAGAGTTTATGGATCCGACTCTAATAGATAGTCATGTGAGAAGAGAAGTGATTAGATGCATCCAAATGGGCTTGTTGTGTGTTCAAGAAGATGTGGACTCAAGGCCTTCAATGGCCGCAATAGTTCTCATGCTCAGTAGTTATAGTGTATCATTGCCGTTGCCCGAACAACCACCATTTTACTTTCGTAGTAGAATTGAATCACATTCACCAAAAGGACTGGAATTAGATAAACATATGAGCAAGTTAGCAGCGATGGCGTCTGTTGATGAAGCTTCGATTACTCAAATAGACCCTAGATAGTATGATAAAGCTTGAGAATTTTGGTTGTTTCATATTCTCGTCACATATTCTATGAAACATAAAAACACAAAGTTTTTTCAGTGGTTGGTTCATGTAAAAAAACTAGGGTTTCTTTGGCAACACAAGTGAATTCTCCATTTTTCTACGCAACGTACGATTTTATTTTGTTATATACGTAGTTTTCCTTTTTATTGGGCGTGTGCAAGAAGTAAGTTATGTGTTTGGCTTTCGAACATCATTATATTGTTCTTAAATACACCAACAATTTTATTTTTCTCTCCCCAATATGAGAATGCTTTATCCTTATTCCATTCCAGTGGTTTTCAACAAAAACTTTCAACTCACCCCAATGGTGGGTGAGTTTACTAAAAGCACAAAAACAAATATAAGGACGTTAACTTCAGTCGTTACTAAAACAAAAACATCAAAAGTGTGACACCACATGACCTTTAGCGGTGATGCAAGCTATTTTTTCGGCCAAATTCTTTGATTTAGGCCTCCGAATTCGCGAATTTACTATTTCTGGCAGGTTTTGATTTGGTAATAAGTTGAGTTAGGAAGGTCAGATTTGACTCCCATCAACTCTGGCGTGATTCTCGACATCAACACTGCGAGATCCCATGATCTTTGTAATTTTCTATTTTTGACAGTTATTTTGAATTTTTTTTCAATTTATTTCTTTTCTTGTAATTTTCCTCTCCTGTAAGAGAAACACACTTACTAGTATATTTTGGTTTTTGTTTTTGTTTTTGTTTAATTGGAGTGTTTGAGCATTGAAATATGTTAAGAGTGGCTTATTATTTTTTATAACTAAATAGAGGTTTTACAAAATATCACTATAAAGAAGTTTTACCTAATTACCTTTATATGGGTAAGATCTCAAGTTATATAACCTCCCAACCACCATATTGAAAACTATGTATGTAGGGTAATGGTCCCCAATACATTCCTTAAGACAATTTTTTTTTTCTTTATATCCTTTGAAGGGAGAAATCTTAAGTATTAAGGAAGGGAATATGATTGGAAGACAAACCTGATAAACATCATTTCGCTTTGTCGATTAATTAAATCATAAGAACCATGACACCCCCATCCCTCTGCCTTCCCCCATGTGGTTCGAACCCTATATCTCAAATCTTTTGTTAATTTTGTCCATAGACATCAATGTTAAGAAAAAGCACTAGTTCTATAATTTGGCAATATCTAGTTTTTTTACTTGAAATCAATCATATATATTTCGATGAATGAAATTAAATTATCATATTCAATTTTCACAACCAAACACAATTAAATGTGAAAATCGTAAACTGTCTAATATATAATTTGATAAGGGCAATCAAATGAGCCATAAGTATTGATGGTGCGGAAAGTTTATTCTATTCATCCCCCCAACCGTGAGCTGACACGTGGCCATCTATGTTGAATTAGTCGGACCTATACCAATGTTGGGAGCCGTGTTGAGCTACTCTAGGAAGGATGGGCTCCTCAAAGAGTGGGGGCCAGCGCGAGGATCAGATCCGTACCTACGATTGCGGAGCTCAGTACCTAGAGCTCTTTCAGCAGGCCCTGGCCTCTCTCCTAACCACTCTGCCAAAGTGGTTTGCAGAGGGGAATGGGAGACTACCACCTGCTCTGCAGAATACACATAACTCCCCTCACCTTTATTAAATGCACACCAACCGTATTTAATTCACCGGATTTCATGGAGAAGCAATGTCAGAGTTGGTGATGACAGAAGCATGGCTCCCAGGCCTACTTTGAGAGCTCTATCTCATTTGTATTAAATGCTTTCTGGGTTGTTGAAGTGTTATTTTTTAGTTGTTCAACCTCTCCTTTAAGAAGTAAATGCTTCTTATATATATATAACTGGAGGACTAACCCGTATCTTCATACAAGGCCAACCTCCTTTTTACACCTTTGTCTCATCCCATATTGATCATCAATATCTCAGCTTGGTATCATTCTATATAAGTAAATATCACAAAATTACTTGACTGTGTGGTCTAAAAATGCCCGTCTAGATTTTAGCACCAACAGTTTGGGGCCGTCTGTGGGAAAGACATTCTCTCAAAGTCACATACTTCCCAAAAGTTAGTTCAACCACCTACACCCACCATGTCAATACCAAGGGGTACTCAAGAAGATCTTTTAACCGAATTAATAGCACAGCAAGCTGCCCTGCGAGTCCAAATCGACAAGCTGACAGCCTAGAGAGAGACTCATCCACCCAGCTCGGAAGAGGAGTCATATTCGGCCTCTCCATCCGCACTTGCTCCACTAGCCCCTGCACGAATCCCAGCCATCCACAATTTAAGGGAACGCCGTAGGAGGTTTAGGGGGAGTCGGAGTAGAAGTAGGGGGTCAGATGCAGACCGATCCAGTGACTGGCGAGACAGCTCCATTGGAGGGGATTATATTAGAGCTCCTCAACCAATTATTAGAAACCCCAGGTCAATGTGGTACTTGAAAGACGACCAGAAGGGGTCATTCGACGACAGCCCATCCAGGGGAAGTCGGCCATCTCTCCCTCCACCAGCTCCGAGGATAAATAGTAGACCACGAAAGTCAGTGTTTGACAGAATATCCAACAAGAACTCCATTGAAGAAATGGAGATAAGACTCAGGGCTGAGATGCTAGCTCAGATAGCTGATATGATGAAAGACAGTGGTCATTCGATAGGAAGCTTGGTGTCAGCCCTAGTAAAGAGCTTCGAATCCCCTTTTGCAGGTATATCTAGGTATGTCCAGTTCCAAAAAGGTTCAAACTTCCATCGTTAGAGTCATATGATGGCGCAACAGACCTTGCAGATCATTAGCATCGTTTTGGAAACATGATTGGACTTTAGAATGTCCCAGATGGCATAGTATGTAGGTCATTTGTCACCACCCTAAATGGATTAGCTTGAATGTGGTGTAATTGCCTTCCCCCGAGCTCAATCCAAAGCTCACATGATTTTGGGACGTGGTTCATCACCCATTTCCTTGGTACAAAGAAGCAATCTAAGCCATTGACCTACCTCTTCAACATTAAACAAAGGTCGACAGAGAGACTAAAAGACTATGCATGTCGCTTTAACAAAGAAAGCATGGTGGTCGATGATCTCAATGAAGGAGTTGCCATAGCCGCTTTCATGGAAGGGGTCAGCTCACCATACTGCATCGTGACGTGGGCTAGAAAGGCCACGAAAATAATGTCCGAGCTCTTAGATGAGGTCAACAAGAAGATTGGAGTTGAAAAAACACTCCAAGTGCGAAATTTCACGGGTCTCTCAGCTCTCTTGCCCTCTTCCAAGTACCAAAGGAGACGTAGTCCACCTATCGGCTAGGAGAAAGAGAATAAGAATAGTAAGAAATAAGCAAGCAAATCTTAGCCCAGCGAGAATAGGGTTCGCTAGCAGTTCACCCCACTAATAGCTCATTTGGGTGAGGTCTTCGCCTAACTTGAACCAGGGCAGATCCCCGAGGCAAAAAGGCAAGAAAAATGAGTACCTCAGAAAATAAGAGGGACTCCACCAAATAATGTTGCTACCACAAGGACCATGGTCACAAAATAGATGATTATTGGAAGCTAAAGGAAGAAATCAAGAAGCTCATCCAAAAAGGTCAGTTCCGACAGTATGCAGAGAGAAAAAGGGATACTCCCCCAAAAGCCAAAGGAAAGGAACACGCTAATGTAATTCTAATGATCGAAGGAGGTTCCGCCTTTTCTGGAAATAATAACAGGTTGAGAAAGGCTTACATCAAGCAAGCTAGACTCCCAACCTTTGAGGTCAAATTTTGTATTATCTGACCTGCAAAGGTAACGAAATACGAGACCGTAGAGATCACCTTTACAGATGAAGACATGAAAGGGATAGAGTACCCTCACGATGATCCAATGGTGGTAATAGCCATGATTGGCAACCATAGCGTACAACGCATTCTCATGGACACATGAGCCACCTCCAACGTCATTTACTACAGTGCATACAAGGCCATGGGCCTCACCATCGAGCAACTAACTCCCTCGTTAGTGACTCTGGTAAGATTTTTTGGAGAGAAGACCAGGTCCCTAGGTATAATCCGGCTCTTAGTCACGCTTGGGACCGCTCCAAAATAGATCACCACCATGGTAGAATTCTTAATCCTCGATTCGGCCCCCCACTATAATGCCATTTTAGGCAGGGGTGCTCTCAATGAAATTAAGGCAGCCATTTCTACATGAGGCCTTACCATGAGGTTCCCAACTACCCACGGGATCGGGGAGGTCAGAGGAAACTAGGTAGAGGCTAGACATTGCCACTTCGGAGCTCTAAAAAAGGTCAGGTGCACAAAAATCAAAATGGTAGAGCTTGGGGCCAATACTGAAAGAAAAAATGGAAGTTTGGACGAACCCTCCAGCTCTGAAAAGATGGATATTGACACTCTAGACCCTAGAGATGAAGAGAAGGAGCTCAGGGGAGAGCCCGTTGAAGACTTGGAAAATCTATGTTTAGACTTCGCATGACCTGAGAGGGTGCTCAAGATCAGTAACCAGCTTAGCCCAGAGGTCAAACAGGACCTCTTCTAGTGCCTTAGAGCTAATGACGATGTATTTGCATGGTCTCACCACGATATGAGGGGTCTGAATCCAGAGGTCATGGCGCACCGACTAAACGTTGATCCAAACTTCAAACCAATAAGGCAAAAAAAGGGCTTTTGCAGAAGAGATAATCCTGGCTGCTAGAGAGGAGGTCCAAAAGCTTTTCCGAGCTGGGTTCATCTGAGGGGTCCAATACCCAAAATGGCTCTCCAATATCGTGCTGGTTCGGAAGCATAGTGGGAAGTGGAGAATATGTGTAGATTGCAAGGATCTCAACAAAGCTTGCCCCAAGGACAGTTTTCCACTCCCAAAAATCGACCAGCTCGTGGAAGCCACCACTGGACACGAAATGTTAAGCTTCATGGATGCTTACTATCGTTATAATCAGGTCAGAATGGCCCCTAAGGACGAGGAGAAGACCTTGTTCATTACAAATGAGGGGACCTATTGCTACAAGGCTATGCCCTTTGGCCTGAGGAATGCCGGGGGGTGATGAGCTCCCTATTCAGAAACCAGATGGGTCGAAACATGGAGGTCTATGTTGATGACATGCTGGTAAAAATCCTGAAAGTTTCTACGCATGTAGCCGATCTCAACGAAGCTTTTGCCATACTTAGATGTAATGGCATGTCCCTCAACCCTATGAAGTGTGCTTTCGGGATGAAAGGAGGCAAGTTCTTAGGATTCAAGGTAACACAAAGGGGGATCGAGGCCAACCCTGAAAAGATACAAGCTCTGGTTGATATGAAATCTTCCACAAAACCAAAAGAGGTCCAGATCTTGGCAGGTCGAGTTGTGGCCCTGAACAGGTTTATCTCCAAGGCCACTGACAAGTGCCGCCCCTTCTTCGAAACTTTAAAAAAGGCCTTAGAATGGACAGAAGAATGTGAGTTCGCCTTTCAACAGCTCAAACAGTACCTTGGAGCTCCCCCGTTACTCAGCTCCCCAAAGAAGGCTAAAATCCTTTGTCTGTACCTGGCTGTTTCGCAAACTGCGGTCAGCTCGACTTTTATAAGAGAGGAGGGTAGGGAAAACTCTGTGAAGGATCCTCGATAAATCGGACTAGTCAGGGAGCTTGGCCATTTGGGTCATGGGGCGCGGGCAGCTTACGATCGGATACAGGCCAAAGGTGTCAATAAAGGGCAAACAGTGGCGAATTTCATAGTCGAATTCACCTACGCGGAAGAACAGGTTAACAAGCTACCAAAACTATCATCACCCACAAACCCAAGCACCTCCAATCCCACCACCTCTATGAGCCTGTTGCCAGAAGTGCCTGTGTGGATATTACATGCTGAAGGAGCTTCAAACTCACAAGGTTCGGGTGCCGGTCTTGTACTAATTACCCTTGAGGCCAACACACTGGAAATATCCCTCAAGTTCCTCTTCAAGGCATCAAACAACGAGGCAGAATATGAAGCCATCATAGCAGGTCTGAGAATAGTTGGGGACCTGGGGGCAAAACAGATAGTGATTTATAACAATTCAACAATCGTGGTGGGCCAAATACTTGGCCACAACGCGGCCAGAGAAGCTCACATGGCGGCATACCTGGCCAAAGCTCGAGCAGCAGCTCAAAAACTCTCGAACACAATTTTCATCAAAGTGCCACGAGCTCATAATAAGAAAGCAGATCGCTTAGCAAAGTTAGCTTCGGTGTCAAGGTTGCCTAGCGGCATCTATATTGAGTACTTAGAGAAGAAGGCCATCGACGAACTCGAAGAGCTGGACACAGCCCCAGTTCATGTCTATAAATGCTAGATTGATCCAATACTGGGATACCTGACAAATGGAGCTTTTCCTGAAGGTAAGAAATGGCCAAGAGAATAAAGTACATTTCAAACAGGTACACAATCATTGAACATTGCACAAAAGGGGGAACGTCCTCCCATTTCTACTATGCTTGCATCCCTACCAAGCCCAGAAAGCACTGTTAGAAATCCACGAAGGTCTATGTGGGGACCACCCAGCAGCTCACTCACTGGCCCTAAAAGTTGGCAGACAGGGCTACTTTTGGCCCATTATTTTACAGGACGTCGGAGAGCTAGTAAGAAGATGTGACATGTGCCAACAATTCGCCAACATCTAACAACTCCCCGCCAAGCTCATGACTCCTGTTAATAGCCCATGGCCTTTATTTCAGTGGGGTATAGACCTAGTTGGGTTCTTTCCCCTAGGCAAGGGGCAAACCAAATTCGCAGTGGTAGCCATTGACTATTTCACGAAGTGGGCTGTGGTAGAGGCACTTACCACAATCACTACCATGAAAATCCAAAACTTCGTCTGGAGGAACATCATATGCCGTTTTGGTCTACCAACGGTGTTGATTACGGACAACGACAAACAGTTCGATTGCGACCTCTTTAGAGAGTTCTGTGAAGGCCATGGAATAGAGAATCACTACAGCTCGCCTACCCACCCTGAAGCAAATGGTCAAGCCAAAGTCACCAACAGAACCGAGCTCGTTAAAGAAGAGACTCAATGATGACAAGGGAAATTGGTTTAAATAACTCTCATCAGTTTTGTGGGCTTATCGGACTACTATCAGTGATCCAACTGGCGAAGCTCCTTTCTCCTTGATCTATGGAACCGAATATGTTATTCCAGTTGAGATTGGGATGCCCACATACAGAATCAACCATCATGACCCAACTCGTAACGATGAAGGCTTATTGGCAAACTTAGACCTCCTCGAAGAAAAAAGAGAGCAAGCTCGAATAAAATAAGAAACCTACAAAAGAAGCACGGTGAAGAGCTACAACAAAAGAGTTAAACACAGGAATCTGAATATAGGAGATTTAGTAATTTGCAAGGTCCTCCTAGCAACCAAAATTTCTGAACACGGCAAGCTTGCTGCTAAATGGGAAGGTCCTTATGTCGTCACCAAAGTTAGTAGGCTTGGGACCTATTATTTGAGGACTATGGATGGCATGGAGCTCATGAGGCCGTGGCATATAGAACACCTCAAGATATACTATTCTTAAGTAAAAATGTATTGCACTTTTGTAATAGTTATTCCTAAGAAATATGTAAATATTTTTTTTTTGTTTTAGTACTTCACTACCTGTAAAGTTGTCTTTTGAAGTGTGTATTTAAGTACATGTAAATTCGTATTCGATTTAGTAATTGCACAGCTCACTGAGCACACTTGCACTCCCCAAAAAAATACCTTAGAAAGAGGTCGGTTTAGTAAGTGCACAGCTCACTGAGCAAACTTGCACTCCCCAAAAAACAACCTCAGAAAGAGGTCGGTTTAGTAAGTGTATAGCTTACAGAGCACACTTGTACTCCACAAAAAAACCTCTCAGAAAGAGGTCGGTTTAGTATGTGCACAGCTTACTGAGCACACTTGCACTCCGCAAAAAAATTTCTCAGAAAAAGATCTGTTTAGTAAGTGCACAACTAATTGAGCACACTTGACTCCGCAAAAAAATCCTCTCAAAAAGATGTCGGTTTAGTAAGTGCACAGCCCACTGAGAAAATTTTCACCCCGCAAAAAAAAACCTCAGAAAGAGGTCGGTTTAATAAGTGTATAGCTCACTGAGCACACTTGTACTCCGCAAGAAAACCTCTCAGAAAGATGTAGGTTTAGTAAGTGCACAGCTCACTGAGCACACTTGCCCTCCGCAAGAAAATCTCCCAGGAAGAGGTCGATTTAATAAGTGCACAACTCACTGAGCACACTTGCACTCCGCAAGAAAACCTCTCAAAAAGAGGTTGGTTTAGTAAGCGCACAACTCATTGAGCACACTTGCACTCCGCAAGAAAATCTCTAGGAAAGAGGTCGATATAATAAGTGCACAACTCACTGAGCACACTTACACTCCGCAAGAAAACCTCTCAGAAAGAGGTCAGTTTAGTAAATGCATAGCCCATTGAGCACACTTTCACTCTGCAACATAACCTCTCAGAAAGTGGTCGGTTTAGTAAGTGCACAGCTCGCTAAGCACACTTGCACTCCACAAGAAAATCTCTAAGAAAGAGGTCGATTTAATAACTGCAAAACTCACTGAGCACACTTGCACCCCGCAAGAAAACTTCTCAGAAAGTGGTCGGTTTAGTAAGTGCACAACTAATTGAGCACACTTGACTCCGCAAAAAAATCCTCTCAAAAAGATGTCGGTTTAGTAAGTGCACAGCCCACTGAGAACACTTTCACCCCGCAAAAAAAAACCTCAGAAAGAGGTCGGTTTAATAAGTGTATAGCTCACTGAGCACACTTGTACTCCGCAAGAAAACCTCTCAGAAAGATGTAGGTTTAGTAAGTGAACAGCTCACTGAGCACACTTGCCCTCCGCAAGAAAATCTCCCAGGAAGAGGTCGATTTAATAAGTGCACAACTCACTGAGCACACTTGCACTCCGCAAGAAAACCTCTCAGAAAGAGGTTGGTTTAGTAAGCGCACAACTCATTGAGCACACTTGCACTCCGCAAGAAAATCTCTAGGAAAGAGGTCGATATAATAAGTGCACAACTCACTGAGCACACTTACACTCCGCAAGAAAACCTCTCTGAAAGAGGTCAGTTTAGTAAATGCATAGCCCATTGAGCACACTTGCACTCTGCAACATAACCTCTCAGAAAGTGGTCGGTTTAGTAAGTGCACAGCTCGCTGAGCACACTTGCACTCCACAAGAAAATCTCTAAGAAAGAGGTCGATTTAATAATTGTAAAACTCACTGAGCACACTTGCACACCGCAAGAAAACCTCTCAGAAAGTGGTCGGTTTAGTAAGTGCACAACTAATTGAGCACACTTGACTCCGCAAAAAAAACCTCTAAAAAAGATGTCGGTTTAGTAAGTGCACAGCCCACTGAGAACACTTTCACCCCGCAAAAAAAAACCTCAGAAAGAGGTCGGTTTAATAAGTGTATAGCTCACTGAGCACACTTGTACTCCGCAAGAAAACCTCTCAGAAAGATGTAGGTTTAGTAAGTGCACAACTCACTGAGCACACTTGCCCTCCGCAAGAAAATCTCCCAGGAAGAGGTCGATTTAATAAGTGCACAACTCACTGAGCACACTTGCACTCCGCAAGAAAACCTCTCAGAAAGAGGTTGGTTTAGTAAGCGCACAACTCATTGAGCACACTTGCACTCCGCAAGAAAATCTCTAGGAAGGAGGTCGATATAATAAGTGCACAACTCACTGAGCACACTTACACTCCGCAAGAAAACCTCTCAGAAAGAGGTCAGTTTAGTAAATGCATAGCCCATTGAGCACACTTGCACTCTGCAACAAAACCTCTCAGAAAGAGGTCGATTTAGTAAGTGCACATCTCACTGAGCACACTTGCACTCCACAAGAAAATCTCTAAGAAAGAGGTCGATTTAATAACTGCAAAACTCACTGAGCACACTTGCACTCCGCAAGAAAACCTCTCAGAAAGTGGTCGGTTTAGTAAGTGCACAACTAATTGAGCACACTTACACTCCGCAAGAAAATCTCTCAGAAAGTGGTCGATTTAATAAGTGCACAAGTCACTGAGCACACTTTCACTCCACAAGAAAACCTCTCGGAAAGAGGTTGGTTTAGTAAGTGCTTAGCTCATTGAGCACACTTGCACTCCGCAAAAGAAAACCTCTCAGAAAGATGTCAGTTTAGTAAGTGCACAGCCCACTGAGCACACTTTCACTCCGCACAAAAACGACCGAAAGATGTCAGTTTAATAAGTGCACAGCTCACTGAGCACACTTGCACTCCGCAAGAAAATCTCTCAGAAAGTGGTCGATTTAGTAAATGCACATCTCATTGAACACACTTGTACTCCGCAAGAAAACCTCTCAAAAGTAGGTCGGTTTAGTAAGTGCACAGCTCACTGAGCACAGTTGCACTCTGCAAGAAAATCACTCAGAAAGAGGTCGATTTAATAAGTGCATAACCCATTGAGGACACATGCACTCCGCAAGAAAACCTCTCAGAAAGAGGTCGGTTTAGTAAGTGCATATCTCATTGAGCACACTTGCACTCCGCAAAAAAAAACCACTCAGAAAGATGTCGGTTTAGTAAGTGCACAACCCACTGAGCACACTTTCACTCTGCAAAAAAACGTCAGAAAGAGGTCGGTTTAATAAGTGCACAGCTCACTGAGCACACTTGGAGTCCGTAAGAAAATCACTCAGAAAGAGGTCGGTTTAGTAAGTGCACAGCTCACAGAGCACACTTGCACTCCACAATAAAATCTCTCAAAAAGTGGTCGATTTATAAGTGCACAACTCACTGATCACACTTTCACTTAGTAGGAAAACCTCTCAAAAATAGGTAGGTTTAGTAAGTGCACAGCTTACTGAGCACACATGCACTCTACAAGAAAATCTCTCAGAAAGAGGTCGATTTAATAAATGCACAACTCATTGAGCACACTTGCACTCCACAAGAAAACCTCTCAGAAAGAGGTTGGTTTAGTAAGTGCATAGCTCATTGAGCACACTTGCACTTCGCAAAAAAAACCTCTCAGAAAGATGTCGGTTTAGTAAGTGCACAGCCCACTAAGCACACTTTCACTCTGTAAAAAAAACGTCAGAAAGATGACGGTTTAATAAGTGCACAGCTCACTAAGCACACTTGGACTCCGCAAGAAAATCTTTCAGAAAGAGGTCGGTTTAGTAAGTGCACAGCACATTGAGCACACTTGCACTCCCCAAGAAAATCTCTCAGAAAGAGGTCGATTTAATAAGTGCACAACTCACTGAGCACACTTGCACTCCGCAAGAAAACCTCTCAAAAAGAGGTCAGTTTAGTAACTGCACAGCTCATTGTGCACACTTGCACTTCGCAAGAAAATCTCTCAGAAAGATGTCGATTTAATAAGTGCACAACTCAATTAGCACACTTGCACTCCACAAGAAAACCTCTCAGAAAGAGGTCGGTTTAGTCAATGCATAGCTCATTGAGCACACTTTCACTCCGCAAAAAAAACCTCTTAGAAAGATGTTGGTTTAGTAAGTGCATAGCCCACTGAGCACACTTTCACTTCGCAAAAAAAGTCAGAAAGAGGTCGGTTTAATAAGTGCACAGCTCACTGAGCACACTTGGACTCCGCAAGAAAAATCTCTCAGAAAGATGTCGGTTTAGTAAGTGCACTGCTCACTGAGCACACTTGCACTCCGCAAGAAAATCTCTCAGAAAGAGGTCGATTTAATAAATGCACATCTCACTGAGCACACTTGCACTCCGCAAGAAAACGTCTTAAAAAGAGGTCGGTTTAGTAAGTGCACAGCTCATTGAGCACACTTCCACTCCGCAAGAAATTTTCTCAAAAATAGGTCGATTTAATAAGTGCAGAACTCACTGAGCACACTTGCACTCCGCAAGAAAACCTCTCAGAAAGAGGTCGGTTTAGTAAGTGCATAGCTCATTGAGCACACTTGAACTCCGCAAAAAAAACCTCTCAGAAAGATGTCGGTTTAGTAAGTGCACAGCTCACTGAGCACACTTTCACTGCGCAAAAAAAACGTCAGATAGAGGTCGGTTTAATAAGAGCACAGCTCACTGAGCACACTTGGACTCCGCAAGAAAATCTTTCAGAAAGAGGTCGGTTTAATAAGTGCACAGCTCACTGAGCACACTTGCACTTCGTAAGAAAATCTCTCAGAAAGAGGTCAATTTAATAAGTGCACAACTCACTGAGCACACTTGCACTTAGTAGGAAAACCTCTCAAAAATACGCAGGTTTAGTAAGTGCACAGCTTACTGAGCACACTTGCACTCTACAAGAAAATCTCTGAGAAAGAGGTCGATTTAATAAGTGCACAACTCATTGAGCACACTTGCACTCCACAAGAAAACTTCTCAGAAAGAGGTTGGTTTAGTAAGTGCATAGCTCATTGAGCACACTTGCACTTCGCAAAAAAAACCTCTCAGAAAGATGTCGGTTTAGTAAGTGCACAGCCCACTGAGCACACTTTCACTTCGCAAAAAAAACGTCAGAAAGATGACGGTTTAATAAGTGCACAGCTCACTGAGCACACTGGGACTCCGCAAGAAAATCTCTCAAAAAGATGTCGGTTTAGTAAGTGCACTGCTCACTGAGCACACTTGCACTCCGCAAGAAAATCTCTCAGAAAGAGGTCGATTTAATAAGTGCACAACTCACTGAGCACACTTGCACTCCGCAAGAAAACCTCTCAAAAAGAGGTCAGTTTAGTAACTGCACAGCTCATTGTGCACACTTGCACTTCGCAAGAAAATTTCTCAGAAAGATGTCGATTTAATAAGTGCACAACTCAATGAGCACACTTGCACTCCACAAGAAAACGTCTCAAAAAGAGGTCGGTTTAGTAAGTGCACAGCTCATTGAGCACACTTCCACTCCGCAAGAAATTTTCTCAAAAATAGGTCGATTTAATAAGTGCAGAACTCACTGAGCACACTTGCACTCCGCAAGAAAACCTCTCAGAAAGAGGTCGGTTTAGTAAGTGCATAGCTCATTGAGCACACTTGAACTCCGCAAAAAAAACCTCTTAGAAAGATGTCGGTTTAGTAAGTGCACAGCTCACTGAGCACACTTTCAGTGCGCAAAAAAAACATCAGATAGAGGTCGGTTTAATAAGTGCACAGCTCACTGAGCACACTTGGACTCCGCAAGAAAATCTTTCAGAAAGAGGTCGGTTTAATAAGTGCACAGCTCACTGAGCACACTTGCACTTCGTAAGAAAATCTCTCAGAAAGAGGTCAATTTAATAAGTGCACAACTCACTGAGCACACTTGCACTCCGCAAGAAAACATCTCAGAAAGAGGTCGGCTTGGTAAGTGGACAGCTCATTGAGCACACTTGCATTCCGCAAAAAAACCCTTAGAAAGAGGCCAGTTTAGTAAGCGCACAGCTCATTGAGCACACTTTCACTCTGCAAAAAAAACCTCAAAAAGAGGTCGGTTTAGTAAGTGCACAGCTCACTGAGCACACTTGCACTCTGCAAAAAAACCCTCAGAAAGAGGTCGGTTTAGTAAGTGCACAGCTCACTGAGCACACTTGCACTCCGCAAAATAGCCTAAAAAAGAGGTCGGTTTAGTAAGTGCACAGCTCACTGAGTACACTTGCACTCCGAAAAAAAAACCTCTCAGAAAGTTCGGTAAAGACCTCCCTTGAGGAATGGTATCCGTCTTGCTTATCTACGTTTTACTTTTTCCTAAGTTGTGGGGGCATTAGGGTATCTTTAGAAGAGCTCATTGCTACAACTCATGAGACAACCTAGATAAAAGAAAAGACAAGAGAATTGAAGCAGGCAACACAGAAATTTAAAAAAACAAAATTGCTTATTTCATTGATAAAGGAGTAATTACAAAAGTCCTAGACTTCTATACAAAAAAAAGAAAAAAGATCCATTAAAACTACTGCTCATCACTATCGCCAGACTTGGAAGGGGAGGGCTGACCGGTTTCCCACTTGGTTAGGACATTAGGCTCCTTAGCCTGAATCAACTGCAACACAGCAAGGGCGCCAAACCTTTTCTTGGAAACCTTTTTCTTATGTTCCATCTCCATAGCCCTTTCGGCTACCTCGAGTGCATGCCTAGCAGCTTAGAGGTCCTTTCTAGTACCAATCAACTCAGATTTGAAGTTGAAGGCCTCCTGCTTTATAGCCTCCTGCTCTTGCCCCAGCGTCTTGTACGAGAATTCCAAATGGGAAAACATGGTATTGAAGCCATCCACCTTGCCCTTTAGACCTTCTGTCTCTGGAAGGACGTTATTCAGTTGGTCCAGCATGACTTTCTTGTCACCTTCAGCCCTCTCCAATTCGCTCTTCATAAAATAGAGCTCGTTCTGTGTCCTGACGAGCTCTTCCTAAAGAGCAGAGTTGGCCGCGCTATTGAAGCCCTCCACAGTTAGGTGTAGAGTTGAAAAGAAGATGTTCATGGCCTGCAAGGAAATTAAAGAAAAGTGAATTTTGCAAGGTTAAAAGACGAAACCCGAGAGAGATATTGAAAACACATATACCTAGCTCATGTGAAGACTGAAAGAGCTACCTAATGAGCATGTTCCCTTTTTCCCTCGCCTGCTCTAACACCCTCTACAATAAGGAAGGAAGGGAATAACCTAGGACAAAGAAGGCAGAGCTGCCTTGGGCGCTGGAATCAGGCACCCCCTCGCCGAATTGCTCTGAACCAGAGGTCTGCTCAGGGGCATCCTTGATGCCGGTTATGACCACCTTCTCCTCTTGAACATCAGGTTTCCCAGAGTTACCTGAGCACTTAACGGTGGGGCTGTGAGTACCAAGCTCTAGAGTTTTTTCCCTCTCAAGAGTTGTCTTCTCAGGGCTAAGCAGATGGAGGTCCCCCAGTGGGGTGTTCATCAGATCCACCCAAATCAGCACTTTTTTTGGTTGGGGGCTGTTGGGTTTAGCTACCATTTCTTGGGTTGGTTGGGAGGCCTGAGGAATATTCAAAACGCCCTCCCCAACCTTTCCAGGTCCTTTGGACCTTTTCGAAGGGGGAAAAAGCCCTAGCCAGCACGGTCCTTTCGTTGGTCATTTTTTCAGTATTGACCCTGAAGACCAACTTTGAAACAGGAGATAAAAGCATAAATTAGATACACAATCCAGCCCTTCACGTACTCAGGAAAGGAATAAGAGAAATTGAAGACTTACTCTTCTTGGGCACCACTGGCACTTGTTGAAGGGGCATCGTAGCCAAGACCCTATCCCCTGGGGAGACAGGCTGGTCCTCCTCCTGGTTGTTCTCATGTGGAGCACCGACTTCAGTTCCGAGAGCCTGGTCGCTAACCCCTTTTTGAGCGACTTTTGAGGCTTGGAGCTTCGGATCGTTTATCTTAGAAGGCACAAGCACGTCCAAGGCAGGAAGGTACCCCACAACAAGGACGTTGGGCTCAATATCGATAGGCCTGGGGCCCAGCCCGTACTTCCACAGCATTTTAGGAGCTACTATGTTGACGTAATGATTAATAAAGAAGTCCTTAGCATTTTCCATCCAGGCCGTCTTCACTATGACGGGTTTCTTCTCCTTTATTGCAAGATATAAAACAGGGAGGAGAGGTCAGGGGCTCCAACAGAAAAGCATATATGATAAAAAGAGGTCTGATGGCTGTGAAGAGAGAACTTACTGATAGACTCTGGCACTGAAAGCCAGCGCTTGAGGTCGTGGATACTGGGGTACCTTGAGTCGTGCTCCCAATCCTCCCCTGAGACATAGAAGAATCATTTCTTCCAGTTGGAAATGCTGTTAGGGAGGCCATAAATGATCTTCAAAGCCCCCGTTCTCGTGGGGCAATTGAAGACACCTTTGTTCCTTCCACCATTGTCCTTAGGCTGGAAAAGGGAGATGAATTCCTCCATGGTGATGTCATGACTCCTAGTAGATATAGCCCTGAATATTAACACCGATCCTATTAGACAAGACTACATGTTGGTGCTGGCCTGGGCAAGGGCGAGGTACATAGTTGTAAACAACTCACGCACGTGATCGTCCATAGGAAACATCAGCCCATGCTCAAAGGCGGCCTCATAAAAGCAGACATCCCCAGGCCTGTAATAGCAAGCCCTCTCTTTTGGGCCTGGTGCATTAATCCTGACTAAATCAGGGATTTGGTATTTCTTTTTGAAAATAGGAATGTGAGGGGTAGAAAAGGTCGACGGAATGCGAAAAACGGCCAAAGTACTGAGATACTCCGTATACTTGTCGATGTCTTTGGCGTCATCTGATATAGAAGGAGGAAGGAAAATATGTGCCGTTCCCCCCTCCCTGTCCACAATCTCTATAGACCTAACTTCGGAAAGAGTGGGTCGTCTCCTACCGAAGAGCCCTGCTCTATACTAGTAGGATCTCCAAATTCTAGCCGTGGCTGGAAAGTCTCCTAAAACTATGGTTTGAAGGTTGTTTGTAAGCCAGAATAACAGAGGACGAAAAAGACTAAGGTTTTGAGGGCTCTAGAAGTGCCTTAGGTTCTGTAGAAAAAGAGATAAGTAGTAAAAAGTTCCTCCTAATGCAAACGGGTTTATATAAGGTGTGTGGTAGAAGCTAAAACATCTTGTCAAAAGCCTTAACTATTCACTCACAAACCCATTACCACACATTTACACGTTCCCCAAAGAATACGGAACCACTACACAGGACCTCTGTGAGAATTCGGGTTTTTCGACCCTTTCTTCTAGGTTTATATTTTTTATGAGAAAACGTGTTTTGTAGAGTCGCTAGTTTGTTTTCTAAGAAAACAAACAAAAGGTTGTATAAAAGGCAATTCGATAACGAATTATCTTTCATACGTTTGAAACTAGAGATTGATAACTTGATTTGTTAGGGTTCGGGAACTATGTTACGAATTGGGAAGGTGTTAGGCACCTAATTTACCTTTTCGGTCTCTTAATGGATCATGTAGTTAATTCCTATTTTAGATATCTTGCAAGTAGTTTGAATCGTTTTCAAAATAGTCCTTTCGGATGAATTTGGTTTAAAACGGTATTTATGAAATCAGACTCGAGCCTTGCGAGTGCCTACGTATGCATTTAGAGTCTCATAGTTCCACTTGTTTGGAAACTATTTTTATATTTTGTTTTGTTTTGAAAATGTGTCAAAATGGATTTTAGTTTCATGTAAAACATAGAAAGGACTTGTTTTGAAAGTAATAAACTTCTTTGCAAATTATCTAATTTTCTTTATTAAAACTTGTGCAGTAATTGAAATTAGAAAAGTGGTAGAAAGGTATACCTGATGCGCTTGAACGAGAATATGGACTACTTGCTTCCTTCTTTCTCTATCTAGAACTTTCTCTCTCTAACTTTCTCTCTAGAATTCTCTCTCTTTAAGATTTTCTCTTTCTAAAACCTTCCCTAATGAACTAGACAGGATTTCACCTTTCCAAAAACTCAATTGAGTGATGATGTCCGAATGAGAGCCCAAGGGTCCTATTAATAGCAAAATTTCTGCCAAAACACTTCAAAAGGGGCCAGCCGTAGGTTGTGCGGCTAGGGGCGTGCGGTTCCAAGCCAATTGTACGGTTAAGAGCCAACCGTGTGACTAGGGTGTGCGGCTCGGGCTTGCGGCTAGGAGTCAACTTTACGAATTGCGTGTGCGGCTAGGAGCCAACCGTACGGCTCGCGCGTGCGGCTACGAGGTAGCCATGCAGCTAGCTCTTGAAAATCGTATTTAAACAGCTGAAAAACTCAAATTTTCCAACGGGGAGACCCCTAGGTCGATCCCCATCCTATTAAGCGAAGTGGAAACATTGGTCGTGGCAGACTCTCAACGGATTCAAAGTTAAGGTCTTTCTTAAGAGTCTTTTATATGCATGACGACTCAAGACTTGATGCATAATGCTTGTTTTGTATAATAGACTAGATTCACGTAAGAGTCGTGGATTGAGGTGTTCACAGACCCTCTCATCCCGGGATTCTTGCTTGCAAGGATTCTGGGTTGATAATAAGAAGACAACAATTCACGACTCTCGTGTGAATCTCAACTTGTTGTTTTATTCATGAAAATCTTCGAATCAAAATGTACCCTCTTGACAGGGGAATTTTGTTGTGCCTTGGGCAATGTGATCCACAGTTGACCTTCTTCTTGGCCAGGCTATCTCTGATATAGAAATATATTCTTCCATCTACCCTTAGAGAACCCTTCTCAATCCACCGTCAGGATTTTTGCAGGATACCTTAGCTTATCCTCGGTTTCTAAATTTTATCATTTACCCTCGGAATGACATATCTTCGAGCGAACTTTTCATTTATTATGATGTGTTTGAAAAAGTTATGATTCTTCTAAAAGACACCTTCTTGTAACTTTGTCAGTATGATAAAACTTCCCAATCTTTTGGGGAAGAAGATTACCAAGAGTAGTAGGGTTTGCTCTTATCGCACTATCTTGTTGTCGTAACTGTGTGGTAAAATTCCCTAACTTCTGGGGATGAATTGTTAGTGGTTACCAAGAGCGGGGGGTCTGCACCTGTCGCACCATCTTGCTGACACAATCGAGGTTGTCTATCAGGAGATATTCCTTTGTGATAGTTTTCTAAGAAATGGCACTCCTAGCCACCCTCAGAAGGAATGTCATATTAGCGACTGCTAAGAGTGGGGGGTCTGCACCTGTCGCATCATCTTGCTGGCACAACCTGAAAAGGTTGGGTTAAGATTGCCAAGAATGATTGGTCCTCGCGATAGGACGTCATCTTGCTGACGCAATCTGGGCTGACTTGTAAATTCCCATGGAACGCGTCCAAAGGGGGAAAGTATGATATGTTAGCAATTGCCAAAAGTGGGGGGTATGCACCTAACGCACCATCTTGCTGGCACTGCTTAATGGGTTGTGTTAGAGACTACCAAGAGTATTGGGGTCAGCACCTATCACACCGTCTTGCTGACATAGTCTAAAGCTGAACGCCGAGAGATATTCCCTTATGACGATTTCCAAGAAATGTCACTCCTGGCCACCCTAAGAAGGTATGACATGTTAGTGACTGCCAAGAGCGAGAGGACTTTGTGATAAGACTTCGTATTTGCTGACACAGCCAAAAATAGGTGATGTTAAGACTGCTAAGAGCAATGAGGTCGGCACATGTTGCATTGTCTTGCTGTCACAGTCTAGGGTTAGGATTGACTCCGTCAATAGGGTTTTATTCATAATCATAATATTTCTTCAACGTTATATCACATCACATAATTCGATACATGTTCTTGAGGATATTGTCTATATTTCTTTTATCCTTCGGCTTTTCTTCTTGCGTTGCCTCTGGTCTTGGCTGTTGATCATATATGTCTGCCTCATCTTGTGGCATAAAAGTTATGCTAGATAAATATGGAAAGTTCAAGTGTTGCCTTTTTGAAAACATGTTCTTATTTCCCTCAGTTTAACTTTTCTTCTACCTGGAAGAAATTGAGTTGCTTCCCCTTGACTCCCAGACCTTCATGCGTAGTAGTTGACTCAATTTTCAATAACGCATGAGTCATATATTAATACAACTGACGCTGGGACTTCTCCGCATCATCATTAAATTGTGGGTCGTATAGAGGCTTCATCTATGTCACATGTTTTGATTTGATCAGATAATCTTCCTCTTGGCAACTACGGCTTGTTCACATTACTTGCTGATGA
>CM038470.1:55792486-55877486 GCA_021464415.1 Lonicera japonica
TTCTTTTTATACTTTCGGTCTAATTTCATTTAAGGGTCTAGTTCGAAAAGGTATGATAATTTTTTCATGAAATTTGGTAGAGATGATCTCTATGATAAGTAGATCATACTCACAAAAATTGTATCAAAAGATTAAATTTAGAAATGAGTGAGATGATATCTATAATTCGAATTGTTGAAAATAAATAAATGCATCTAATTTTTATTACACACAATTTCGGTTTGAATTTCTTGATGAAATTTTGTAGATATAATTTACTCATTATAAAGATCATCTATACCAAGTTTTATGAAAAAAATTATATGTTTAGCCCTCCAACTAGACTCTCTTAAATGAAATTGAACCGAAAGGACAATGGAGCGGAGGCATTATTTCTCATGTTTAGGTAAAGGGGGTCTCAAAATTATTAAAAAGGGATGTACATATATATATATATATATATATAATGTATAAGAAAAAAGAAAGTGGAAAAGGGAAGGACAGGGGGAATAATTCAACGTGAGACGTCCATTTTAAATTAGGAATTCATTACCACTGAAACTCTGAAACCATCCAATTGACTAACAAATGTATTGCTACCAAATTAGTGCCGAACGTTTGGGCTTAGTCAACATTAACACTTTAGCATTCACAATAGGTGAGTGTACATATTGTATACTCGTGTAAGAGATAGTTAATTATACTTAAAAACGTCGAACTTAGAATTACCATTTGCTTATTTATATTAGAGGAGACTATTATTGACACACCCCAAAACATTTTCTAACACTTCAAAATGGTTCGACCCTTAAGGACCAAGTATGTGCACATACTCGGTTATTAGGGGCAAAGCTAGTGTAATTTTTTTTACTCAAAAATAGTTTGGTTCCTAGGTATCGAGTATGTACACATATACTCAGTCCTTAAGGGCCGTGTAATATGATAGAGTGTTAGTGAGTATTTTGATGTGTGTCAATATCACCTACCATATTAGAAAGTAATTTATCTTACTTACCACACTCAATTTAATGCGCAAAATATGATAAACAACTCCTTATCCCATATAAAGAAGAGATTATAAATGCTTTTTAGTAGTTGAAAGCAATATGTTTTTTTTTTCAATTGCTCGGTTGGGCTTATTTCCTTCTTTTCTTTCTCTTAATCATTAGCATGTCAGGAAAACGAGGAAGGAAAAAAAGGTCAACCTATTCAATCCAGCTCCAAAAGGAAGAAGAAAGGGAAAAGAAAATTATATTTCAATCGATATAGAAGATGCTAACCATAAATTGGCAACTTCTATTGAAAAATCTATACAAGGATTGCCGTCCATACCTCCGGACTGCTGTATTTATAGGGTTCCTCCTAGACTTCGAAGCTTAAACGAAAAGGCATATACGCCTCAAGTAGTATCTATTGGCCCTTTTCACTATGGGAAAAAGGAACTCGAAGGTATGGAAGAGCATAAGTTGAGGTACTTGCAAGCATTTCTTGATCGTACCAATTTGAGTTAGAGGATTGCATAAACCGAGATGAAGAAGTGGGAGATAAAAGCGTGTAATCATTACGCTGAAAAAATTGATCTGACTGACAGTAAGTTCTTTAAAATGATTCTCATAGATAGTTGTTTTATAATTGAAGCAATGCTCGCAAGTCTAAGTGTTGGAGGTGAAAGATCAATTGCTTGTTTTACCCGAGGAGATTTTTTCTCTTTCAAACGGACTTGATTTTACTTGAGAACCAGATTCCATTCTTTTTTCTCTCGACAGTTTATTTCAACTCGCCTTCCCAAGTGACCAAGAGGAGATGTTGTTCCTAAAGCTTTCAATTGACTATTTCTCTAATTTTATGCTAATCAAGGATGACGATGAATTGTTTAACAAAGTGAAGGTGTACCTAAAGATGACGGGTTTTGAAGTAAAACATTTTGTTGATTTGCTAAGGATATGTTTCCTACCAACAAATTTGAGGGCAAGGCCATTACCAGATAAAGTTAAGCTTATAACAACACGCAACGCAATGGACCTTCAAGAGGCGGGTATGAGTTTAAAGGGGGTTTGGGCAACACCTTACTTGACATAATATATACTAAAGGGATGCTAGAAATCCCAAGATTGGTTGTTGAAGAATCCTCAGAATTGTGCTAACAAACATCGTTGTCTTGGAAAATTGTCTTTACACGTATGACAGTTATATAAGAGACTACGTGTTTTTCATGCATATGCTTATGGACACTCCTAAAGACGCGGAATTACTCATTCAAAACGAAATTATTGAGAATTGGTTGGGTGATAGTAAGGCTGTTGTGACTCTCTTTAATAAAGTCGGATACGAAGTATTAATTAACGATTCTTCTTATTATTTTTTCGATATTTCCGAAAAAATAAACGCATATAGTAGTGTTACTCGACACACATGGAAGGCTACCTTCAAACGTGATTATTGCAGTACGCCAATGATGATTGCTTCAACTATTGTTGCGGTCTTGTTGGTTGTGCTTACTTTGATGCAAACAGTAACTTCTTTCATTGAAGTCCTCTAATTTCAAAGTTTAACGTTGTAATGAAAATGTATTGATTTTATTATTACTTCTGTTGTAATTAATAGTATTTCATTTTTGTGTGAACAATGTTGTAATAAGGCTTTTCCTTCTCTATACAATTGGTCCCATCAAAGTTGGGGACTTCCATATTCAATTTTTTGATAGAAATAGTCTATTTATCATTGGGATGATTTCTACCAAATTTCATAGTAAAATTCAACCGAATTCTTATTGAAGATTAATGATTGTATCGAGACTTTAATTCAAAATTTAACAGTGTTTGAGCAATGTAGCCAGTCCAAAATCGTTGACACATATGTTACTAGCTATATCACCTCCTGGATAGCTTTATAAAAACACCTAAAGACGTCGCTCTACTTCTTATTGAGAGTTTGCTTGGTGATACTGATCAAGTGCCGATTCATTTTAGTAATCCCCGTAAGGATATTGTGATGG
This sequence comes from Lonicera japonica, assembly GCA_021464415.1. Classification (NCBI taxonomy): domain Eukaryota; kingdom Viridiplantae; phylum Streptophyta; class Magnoliopsida; order Dipsacales; family Caprifoliaceae; genus Lonicera; species Lonicera japonica. The sequence goes on from CM038470.1 coordinate 55,795,461, forward strand.
ATAACAACTACTTAACAAGGACTTTTCTTTTGCTCCTCTTTGTGAAGATTTGAATACGTATAGTAAAGATCGTTTGCATCAGTGGAAGGGTTCTTTTGCTAAGCTAGAAGCGAATGTTGAGATGCGATAATTTTAGCAATCCTTGATCGGCTATTTATGTTTCTTCTACATATATAATGCTCCTACTCACTATAATACAAACAATTAATTTGTTCTATTCGACAAGTAATAGGTTCAAATAATTCTTTTTTGATAAGTTTTCCTTTTCTTAGTTTAGTTTTGAATAGTACCTGTAAGAAATATTTCAGGGTGCCGGTGAAGGCACAACGGCTTTTTTTTGGACATTTGGCGTGCATCCTTACCAAAGGAATTTGATAACACTTCTTTTCTTTGGAAAATGCTTAAAATTTATCTATAATATTGGTTTTTATTACATAATTTTCCATGTTACAACATGATACGGTATAGCCTAACTTTTTCATATCCATGTAATTCAAAAATCAACTCCACCACAAGTTATGTGTTTTACTTTTGGAAAAAATTTCTATGTAAAATAATTTCATGAAATTCAAGTTTTTCCACGCAACTTATCATTGTTAAACGCACCCAACTTCTGTTGGTATGCCGTTAGGCAGTTCATTAAGGAATTTTATCAAACAGTTGGAGCGCCTTTTTAATTTAGCAGGGATTTTTGCTTATAAAATTATTGTGAGAGCCTCGACGCGATCATCAAACATTTTAGTTAACTTTTTGGATAGCAGCCGAATGCTTATAAACATTAAGATGTGCAAATTAAAACTGAATAACAGAAAAGATTACCGAGTTGTAGCACTTACGGATGGTTGTAAGTATGTGTATATATTAGGGTATACTGGTATTATCTAGTATGGTGAAATAAATAAAATTGGGTAACAAGATAAAAAATAATAACGTGTGACAATTTAAATCAGCAAATTTCAATAAGTTTACATTGAACAACTGAAACATATATTCAATTTTCATGATAGAAAAATTAAAAATAAACCTGATTGGTTCACCTTGTTTTAATTTTTTTTAGAGGCACATTTAATCATATTTTTTGATCTTATTTCAGTCTTATCAAAATATTTTTTTAATAAATTAAACTTAACGCCACATGTGTGCACGCGTTGAACACAATTATTTAATCTTTATTTGCCTAATTCTTATTCTATTTGATCTTGTACAATTTTTATTCGATTTTCGTTGCACATATTTTTTTATCTGACTAATTATAACTCTTATTTTATCTTGTCTATCATACATTTTTATCAGTGTGGTAAATATAGCCCGACAATTATTCGTAGAACCTTTCCCTACCATACGAGTCCAAGCTTATTGTTTTAAAAATTAAAATCACAAAAAATGTGCGTACACTTTATTACTACCTCCGTCCCAATTTAATTGTCCAACTTTGAAAAACTAAAATTTAAGGAGACATAATGATTACTCTAAAAGAAAATGTTTATTTCCAAAAATGACCTTTACTTTTTCTCTAATAAAAAAGGTGGCGGGACCTACAATAAAAAAGTAGTAATAACTTAAAAGGGTAATATTGAAAATAATTAAAAGTGCTCTAATTAAAGACTTGCTATATATAGAAAGTGGACAATTATTTGGAAACATCCAAAAATGGAATAATGGACAATTTAATTGGAACGGAGGGAGTATTATAATCCGCTGCGAGATCTCCAGGTTGAGTCTGGCCAACTAACGCTCCAGTAACGCTCCAGCAACGTTCCGGCGATATCTCAGATAAATGTATGAGGTAGATTAAGTTATACTTTTGCATACAAATATATACACACGATTGAATTTGGGCATCTTTTGAATGCCAATAACTTTCACATAGTCCCTTTTCTTCCAATTTTAATTTCCTTTCTCACATAATAGTTAGTTATGAGCATTATGATGATGATCAGTGGATGTTTGTGGAATTGTTTAATGATCATATATAATATTGAGGGTCTTACAACCTTTTTTAAGCAAAAATATCTACTGATATTTGGGGCCCTCCAACTGTTTGATAAAATTCCTGAATGAATGCTCTAATAAAATTCCTATAGAAGTTTCACTGACCGAGTGAAATGATAAATTTGTAATATATATGTTGATTAGTTTCAGTTAATTTATTAATTTTGTTGGATAACTATTATGAGCTTATGATTTTGGTGAAGGTGAGGGAGAAGCAATAGCCCTACGGATTGATCATTTTGAGCTGGAAGATACAAATTTTTAGGTTCAATTATTGTGTGTTTGGGTGGGAACCCAATTCTGAGCTTTGGAATTGGAGCAAAAATTAGCCTACAAATTTTTGCTCCATTCCAATTCCAAAGCTCAGAATTGGGTTACTAAACAAACCATTAGCTTAATTGCAGATATTTGTTCAGTTCTTCAACCTCAAGCTGAAATGGGAAATTTCTTTGGAGATTATTAGCACTTGAATGAGGGATAAGACAATGAAATGGAGGATATTAATTGTCGTAAAAGGAAATTATTGGCGTTACCAGATGCAGTTGCCACAGGATTGTCCATAGATTTCATATAACAATTTCTGTATAAATGTAGGGAGAATTAAATTCGTGGGGGTCTTTAAACTCAAATTTTAGAAATATTTGGGCTGTATCGTTTTCTTGTTCTATTGCCACAAGTAATACCTTTGTTATGATGCAATGGTATGTAAACCATCTTATAACTTAATGGTTCCCCTGTTCTTGATAATCCAGTATTATGTTAAATGAAAAGATTGCATAAAGAAATATGAAGCATAAGAACATACAAGCATTATACTGAATGAAGAAGTTCTTGTAGAACAAATGGGTATCTGTTTTAACTCATTTATTACAAATCACCAACAAAATATAAGAAAAAATGAAAAGACAAGAACAACTTATGAGGAGTGAATCCCTTATTAATTGCGATATCAACTAAGCTTCAAAACTATACTTGAAGAATAGAACATATCGTTTATATTACCGTGAGGATGAGCAGTACAGTTGCAGCAAAAACAGAAATAGTGGTCCACGTTTTGCCAAAATATTCGCGTACCAATACTTGTTTTGACCTTAACCAAGACGCCTTCATTTGGTGCCAATAGTCTCTTCTATGCTTATTCAGATCTTCACAAAGAGGAGCAAAAGCGAAGTCCTTATCCATCATAATCTCTTTGCAAAGATTGCTAAAAAGTCTCGACACTACTTCGTAATCATCTACCAAATCCTCAATAATACCACAACGAGCAAGTAATTGCACATCTTTGGGAGTCTTTATAAGGTTTCCCATGAGGATGATATAGCTTGTTATGAGCATGCCTCCATCGTCATACCTCATACACTGTTCAAAAGCTATCAGATTTCGGTGAAGAGTTTCAAAGAACACATTGACTTTAAGTGGTGGCATTTTCAAAACTCCTCTAGTAGTAAACTGTATGTCGCATAAGCAATTGCCTATCTTTTTGCAGTTTAAGCAGTTTCTTTTGTCCTCCTTCTTTAGTCTCATAGCATAGCCTGGTTTCTCCTCCGAGCAATCCACAGTCTCCTTCTTCTTGAACTTAACTCCTGCCTCTTGTAGCTCTGTTGCCGTGCATATAACTCGAAGCTTTCTTGGATGCATACCCTTAGCCGGACCCCTACGCGTCTCTTGATAGTTTTGGTCTACTCTTATGCAGCTGGAAGGCAGGTAAGGTGATTGTTCCTTTTTCTTTGGGCGTCCGTGCGACGAATCTTTGAACTTTAACAAGGCTCTGGGCAACGAGGGGGAGGGAGCCTTGACTTCTACTGGTATTCTTAATGTGAGGCTGTTAGTTTTCCTTAAGAAGTCAAGTAAATGTCTCGAACTTACATTCTTTATATCCTCACTACTTTCGTAGTTTGTACTAGGAGTGCAGACATCCTTGAAGAATTTACGTATAAGCTCAGGTAAGGAAACTGTGCTGGAATTATCTTCCAATGATGGAATGCGCCCTTTCACAAAGAATTCGTCGAGAAGTACGTAGGGAATCTGATTTTCAAGTAGGAGCAAGTCGTGCAATATATCTCTTAACAACTGTGAACCGAAAATTGCAGTGTCACAAGTTTTAGATAATGGCCTTGCTTCCTTAACATTTTCTAACATGTGCTCAATTAAGAACACGCAGTCCAACATCATCATTTGAGAAAACTCTATCTGGCTAATACCACCAAAGCTATCTTTGTAATATGCACGATCACGGCCTTCAGTAGCCGTTGCAATCTGAGCAACAGATTCTAACTTGAGCTGAGACCTTGCGAGATATCTCTTTAGGTACATCCACTTATAAGATTCCATAGCATGAAGATCTGGCTTACCATGGTGGATAGGACCTATTGAGACCACTCGAGGATTGTAGGAATCTTCGTGTAGCATGTGAAGTTTTTTTGGAGCTTTATAGATACAAAGGTTGTGTTTGGTTGCTCACTATTTTTTTTCTCTCAAAATTTTAAAAACTTAACTCAAAACTAACTATACTTTCACACTTCCCAAAATTTATTTCACTATACTTTCTTTCTCTAAATTTTTTTTTAAAATGCCATAGCTTTAAATCCAAAAATCCAATAATAATAAAAAAAATTATATATTTGAAACCTACTCATCGAGATCTATAAAATAAGATCCATTGTGACTATTTTTTGAAATTTTTTATGCTTTTTTTTCATTGGTTGAAAAAAAGTCAAACAAAACCAAATTTACTTTTCAACATAAAAACTCTAATTCAAAACATTTAACCAAACACCAAATTTTTAAAAACTTATCTAGAAAACTTGTCTAGAAACATTAACCAAACACCACCAAAGTGTTTTGGGATTTGGATCCATATCCTTATATTCTGCAAATTTTTCGATCATTATCTCGACTTGTTCCTTCACGATTATTTGTTCCTTCTCGTTTATTTGCCTCTCCGTTTCCTCTTCGGCTAGCCACTGAAAGATGGAAAAAAAATAGACATTTATTTTATTTACACTAAAAATGGTCAATTAATTTATATAGCAAGCTCTTTATTTAGGTCTAGTATGTATAGGCTCTAAATAAAAGTTGATCGTGACATATGGAGTGTAACATCAAATATAATACTCTTATTTCTTTTTCCTTTCTTTTTTGTTCCCATTTTTTTTTTCTTTTTTTTTTTTAACAAAATCATAGAAATCTCAGGATTGATATTTTTTGAGTGATATTCATCAATTACTCTCTTCCTTTGTTGATAGGAAACAAGGCAATTTTATTACTTAACAAAAAGGGAACAAAACACAGGAAGCGGCGGATGAGGCATCCGCTAAAACAACTATCAACAATATATCAACATGAGAAAAACATCAAACATCACAGCCCAACTATTAATCTAAAAAGCTACCACAACCCAAGTCGAAAAAAAAAAAAACGATCCAGATAACTTTAATCTGCCTGTTACTGCAACTAAAATCCCACCTTCTAACTATAAAGTCAGCCCATTTCTGAGGGAAAACCCCCACTACTCCAAACAAGCCGAAAATCTTTGTCCATAATTTACTAACGAATTTACAATGAAGAAGAATGTGATCAATACTTTTTTGATCATTCTTATTAAGGATGCACGACGAGGGAGCAAAGATGAAATTTTTCTCATGTTCAAGTAATGGAAAATATTGATCATGAAGCAAACTGGAAAACAGATCAAACGTACTGAAATTTTGATTGAACCTAATATATATATATATACACATATACATAGTACATATATGAAGGTATATATACAGGTAGGTGATGTTTGGACTTTGTACATATAAATATGTTCACTGGTCTATGTTCTTAAAGTAGACACAAAAGGGAAAACAAAAATAGAAGAGAAAAAAGGTGCAACTAGTATAGATATATGGCAGTGGGGTTAATTTATCTAAATATAAAAAGCATATGGATGGCTATTGGTATGTAACTGCTGTGTTTTGCTTGATTCTAAATCCAAGAAAAGAGAAGTTCAGTTGAAAACCAGATTATTATGTTTGGCTTGTAACTAAATTTGCTCGAATGGTGCAAAAGAGGATTTGCAATAAAATAGAGAAATAAGATTGCATATTGGAAAGGTGCAAAAGCACTTTTGCACCTAAACCCAAAATTGGTTTTCTTATTTATTTTGGTCTCTATTACCTTATTAATAGTTTCCTTATTTATGTTTGATTGTTTTTCCTTATTCTAGGGTGGATGAACTTTATTGTATCACTATATATAGATAGAATCGTCTAAGAGATTAAGAGTGGGATATTTTTCTTTATATGGGGATTGGTTAGGAGAGTCAATTTTGTTGTGAGAGAGATTAAAGGGCTGGTATGTTTTCTTCTTCTGTGAGAATTTTGAGTACAATTGTGCTAAGGACTGCCTAAGGAAAAAACAAGGCAATGATTATCATCCCTGATTGAGCCGCAGTCGTTGTGATAACTTCTTATGACAAATAAGTCGATATTTCAGATGTCCAACAAATGCTTGTAAACCTACCGGTTAGGGAGGATGGTTCTTGAATTGCAATACCACTATGCATGTTTGCAACAATTGTTCATCGTATAGCAGGTATGAAGATTGGAACGAGTTTGTCTAGATGGGGGATGGCTTCAGATTATTAGTTCGTGGAGTTGGTGAAGTCCACCTGGAATTGTTTGATGATTGAATTTAAATGATTACAAATGTTAGACATGTGCCGGAGATAAAGTAGAATCTAATCATTCTCTCTAGATTAAAATTATTTGGGATGTGGTACTCTACTTGAGTGGAGTAACGAATGTGTGTCATGGTGACAATGTTATCTTGAAGGCAAGTCATTACAGGCTTGTATAAATTACATGAGAAAGTTGTGTATGATGGTGCTAAGGGACCAAGAAGCATATACTCCGGTGGTGCAAATGCAGCAAGAAAGAGTTATGGCTTAAGTGGTGGCTTTAAATCGGTCACAACTCCGATATCCGTGCTAGTGAGGATGTCAAGTACGGACATGGTCTGTTCATCTACAAAGATAATTGGGTGTGGCTCGATCATTGACATAGATGATTGAGTGTCCCTTATAAAGGTGAAATAAAAAATATTTCATATGTCATCAAGGCGAAGAAGGAAGATAGCAGTTGCTTTTGTCCCTTTCGCAAAAGGTGGTGATTGTAGTGTTTTGCTCAGTTCCAAACCAAAAAAAAAAGAGAGGAGTTTAGTTGGAAATCGGATTGTTGTGTTTGGCTTGTAATCAAATTTGCTCGAATGATGCAAAAGATGATTTGCATTAAAACAGAGATATAAGATTGTATATTAGAAAGGTGTAATAGTACTTTTGTATCTATGTAGAAAGGTACAAATGCGCTTTTGCAACTCGACGCAAAATTGGTTTCCTTGTTTATTTTGATATCTATTACCTTGCTAATAGTTTTCTTATTTATGTTGGATTGTTTTTTTCTTATTTTATGTTGGATGAACTCTATTATATCAATATATGTAGATAGAATTGTCCAAGAAATTAAGAGTGGAATATTTTTCTTTATGTGGGAATTTGTTAAGAGAGTCCATCTTTATGTGAGAGAGAGATTAAGGGGTGTTGATTTTTTCTTTTTCTGTGAGAGCTTTGAGTACAATAATTCTTGTATGTTTTATTATCTATTTTCTTACCTTTTCTCATCGTATTACCTTTTGTTGTTAATATACAATTTGAATTAAAATCCGTGGTGTGATGTGATTAATTATTTATAATCACAATAGTCGTATTCTTACATATATATATATATGGAAGTTCTTATATACATGCATATAATTTGATTCATATATATAAATATATATACTCATAAAGCTTGATTTAAATTAAATATGTAGATATAAGGGTGCATTTTAAGTAAGAATCTTAATTTAAGGACCTTATTTACGGATTGGGCCATTTGGCACGTTTTTCGATAAAAAAAAATTTGATGAAATTTGGTGAGAATATTCTTCATGTGTATAACATCTCTACTAAATTTCATAAAAAAATTTAACTAGGAAATGGTTAATTACAAGATTGAAAAAATATTCAATTTTATATATCTATTTTTAGACAAATATTTTTCAACCCACTTCCTGGTTGAATTTTTTGATGAAATTTAGTATAGATTTTGTACAGATGATGAACATTTTCACCAATTTTTATCAAAAAATTCTATAGAAGAACGTGTCAAATGGCCCGGTTTATAAATATAATTCATATTTAAATTTTTTCCCTGTAGATATATATATATATATACATAGAATGTCGAGAAAAGATATACACATGACCAAATTAGATTTTTACACATGTAATTGTGTATTGTCTCATGTATGCAAATTAGTATTGTTTGGTCATTCACATATATGAATTGAAAGCTACGTACTATATGTACCTTATATGGAAATGGATTTTGACTAAAGTTCGGGTATAAATATATATAAAATAAATTGATAAAAGTACAGAGATAAATGTGATAACCCTTTCCACTTAGTGATTTGTACAATCTCAAAGATAATTAGATGGTGCATGTGCTGAATACACAATACAGTCGTTGTTCAATACTAGTTTCTTATTGGCCAATCTTATATTGAAAAAGTGAAAATTATGTAACACAATAAAATCTTATCGACTTGAAAAGGGCTCCATGTAAAAGAAATTTTAATTTATGCATATTTCTTATGTTTTGAAGAATATACATATTTTATACCATCTTGTTACGTATTACATAACATATTGAAATTCTTGTAATACTGTAGTAATTTTTATATTTGGGCATTCGTTTTATTCACGGGCTTGGGAAAGTTACCCTTGTTTCTATCATTTTAGGTAGCTAGCTCTTTTTTAAAGAAAAAAAATAGCTCCTAATGACACAGGAATAAGAAACATAAGGAGGAGAGCGAAATAAATCATGTGATAGGCTCAGTCAAATTAGATCGTTACAATATCTATTAAATAAATAAATAGATTCAAATATATTAATGAAAAATTCTTGATATATTATTCTAATATGTAATATTTTATTATATGAATTTTTATGTCGGATAACATATATGTATATTATTTTTTAAATAAAAAATTAATTTAGTGGTTTATTATAGTCTGTCGCAGCTTTAATTCAACTACTCGTAATTGTATATTTTTTTCCCGGGGGGTGGGTTGTATTTGTGACACACAGATTCAAAAATTCTAAACAAAAATTTTACAATTTTTATGCACACAAAATGCTCAGGATCGGAAGAAATATTTGCATATATAAAAGGGTCATGTTACCGTGTGCTCTAAGGGCACATGTTACGCACCTATAAATATAAATAATTAAATTATAACATGCATTAAATTAGATACAGATTCTCATGCAAAATGGTATTCTTTCTATTCATAGTATGGTTAACATGTATCCTAAGGGCACATATTATCATTTTCCTAAAAGTATTTCATTGATTAAACATGTCCCAAATTTTTTAAGCATGTCCGAAAAACAACGTATATATTTTATGTAATTTTTTAGAATTTAAGTTAATTTCTAGAAATTATTTTATATAAATAAATTATGAAATTATCTAAAGCATCACATATATTCCTAAACATGGAAATCTATACGCAAATATTATAAAATATCATAATAGCCATGTTTTCATATTTAAAAAGGAAAATCCAGAATTTATCTCAATTATTTGGCATTTTAATTCACCAATAAATGTGCACTCAAAAAATAATTAAAGACTTTCACAATAAAAAAAAAACAAAATTAGACCAAAAGCTAGAAACACATTCAATGAACCTACTGTACAGAAATGAAACACTACGTTGTATACAGGGGAGGCTATACATGATTAAATAGTGTGTGTGCATATGCATATATTGAGTTCCAACTCCTTCATAAATTACCGGTTTTTGAAGGTTGTTGTACTCGGTCAATGTGTATGTGTGTGTGTTATGATCTATAAAAAAAAAAGTGGGTTTATTGACCTCATTCAATTTAAAAAGTATAAAAGATTCATATAATATAATAAAAAAATTATGAGATAAAATATGTAATGGACCCCGAGTTATTTACATTACATTTCACAGTTAAAGAAATTCTTTTTTTTTCCTAGACTTGTAGAGTTTGACCACATTTTTACTTTAATTCATGAATTTTAATTTTGCTTGTTACATACATAAAGTCTAATCATATTGTCACTTTAGTCGAAAATTCAACATATCAGTACGTTTTATGGATATAAAATAGCACGTGCAGCTAATGTGTCTAGAAATCAAAGTGACATGTATTATTTCATATCCAAGAAGAAAAGGGCATGCTCAATTTTGGACGTAAAATAGAACCAAAATCAAAGTTTTAAGTGTGAAACTAACCAAAATTGAACTTAAAAATAGTATTGTTTGGTAATATAACCACCAAACAAAACATTTGAAATGTTAAATCAAGGGGCCGGGGGAGGCATTGCATACCGTTTCGATTTCGGCCATATCCATCATACCACCTCCCATACCTTCCAGCATACCTCAATTACCTCTAATTATACCCAGTGGTGACGTCAGGAATTTTATTTAAGAAAGGCCAAATTTTTTTTTAAGAATTTTGTGCATATACTATAATAAGGTCAAAATCAAAATATTATATTAAAATATTTAATATCATATGCGTCAAAAATCAAAGTCACATATTTAGTTATAATATTACCATTCGAGATTTCATATTATCATATCTTCATTATCACTAACTTTAAATATATCATTCTTAATATAAATAACAAAAGAATTATTCATAAGATCATCTTTTACTGGAGATTGGAGTAATTTGATTATTGAGAGCTAAAAATGTGAAAAAAAAAAAAAAACCACAAATAAAGACCATGTAACAAAAAACAAACATGTGAAAGTAAAAAAACATAACCGTCGTAAGTAAATAATGTTTTTTGATACTTCAAAATGAACCTGAATCAATAATTACTGATTTCACCCCTAAACTTTTACATCATGTTGCACATGCACCCCTTGTTTGCCCTCCCTTCAGTAGAATAGTCCTCCTCCCAAATTACAGGGCCATGGTCCCCCTAGTCCTCACGTCCCTCCGCCCCTGATCATAAGTCCATTATTACCTCCCATCATACCTCCATTACCCATACCTCCCATCATACCTTCATTACCTCCATCACCATTACCCATACCTCCCATCATACCTACATTACCTCCATCACCATTACCCATACCTCCCATCATACCTACATTACCTCCATCTCCATTACCCATACCTCCCATCATACCCGTCGTACCTCCATTACCTCCATCACCATTACCCATACCTCCCATCATACCTACATTACTTCCATCTCCATTACCCATACCTCCCATCATACCCGTCATACCTCCATTACCTCCATCTCCATTACCCATACCTCCCATCATACCTACATTACCTCCATCTCCATTATCCAAACCTCCCATCATTCTTCCCGTACCTCCATTACCTCTCATCATTCTTCCCGTACCTCCATTACCTCTCATCATACTTCCCGTACCTCCATTACCCCCCATCATACCTGCATTACCTCGGTCTCCATTACCCCCATCACACTTTCCACACCTCCATTACCTCCCATCATACCTACATTATCTTGATCTCTATTACCCCCCATCATACCTACATTACCTTCATCTCCATTACCCATACCTCCCAACATACTTCCATTACCCCCCATCATACTTCCCATCATACTTTCAATACCTCCATTACCTCCCATCATACTTTCAATACCTCTATTACCCCCCATCATACCCCCTGTCATACCTACGTTACCTCCCATCATACCTACATTACCCCCCATCACATCTCCCATCATACTTTCAATACCTCTATTACCCCCCATCATACCTACATTACCCCCCATCATACCTCCCATCATACCTCCGTTACCACCCATCATACCTCCCATCATACCTCCGTTACCACCCCGTTACCACCCATCATACCTCCGTTACCACCCCGTTACCACCCATCATACCTCCCATCATACCTCCGTTACCACCCATCATACCATCTAGAGGGAGTGGCTCACCGGAATCTCCAAGTGAAGATTTGCCATATTGTTCCTCTGCATTTACAGCCATACCTACAATGCCAAAATAGTTAGTTAATGTTTAATAATACCACCAAGTATATTATGGTTAATGACGCTAATATAATCCAAAACCAAGAATAAAATTTGGGTTTGGTAGAGTAGGCTACAATTCAGTGTAACAAAAACAAAAGTATAAAAATTAAGATAAAATTGAGACTTGACAAAGCAGACTCCAACCCAGCCTAACAAAAAAAAAGTATAGAAACTAAGGACAGAACTGGAGTTCCGTAATGAAAACAATAATATAGTATTAGTAATAATTTAAGTGAAAAATTAGTATAACTAATCTACTTCAGCTCACCTATTTTTCTATTTCTAATCAAGTCAGTTCTAGCCTGAAACAATTAACATTGTACTTGCAAGGTTTAATTGCATTTATGGAGGTCTGATTCTGGCTATGTTGACTGGTTGATGGATTGTGACAGAGAATAGCACATTGTGAAATAGATAACGCCGTGCATTTGTGTGTGAAGATAATGGGTGTTCTCTCTCACTCCTATTACGTTCATTTCTTTAAACTAGGTGTTTTCCGTGGCATACGACCGAGGTGAAATGAAAATATTTTTAATGTTGGACAAAAATTAATGGATAATAATATCAATACTCTACAAAAGTATTCTACCACTCTAAAATCTTCGTTGGTCACACTTTATACAAATTTTTTGAAACTCTTTTTTGTCACTGATTTTGTAGTGTTAGAGTACTTTTTATAAAATGCTAATATGATTACCCTAAATATATCTTATAATTATTTACAAATTTATCATTATCAAAATGAACATTGCCTTAAAGTTATAGGATACTAACTACTATGAAGTGAATAATGATTACTTCTAAAAGTTTGATTTCATGTGAATTTATTTTGTACAGGTGGAGCCAAAGGTAGACCGATAGAGTCCAAAGATATAGTCCTTATGGGTGGATGAGAGTGCGAATGATACGTAATGACCTAAAAATATCTAATATCTGACATCGGTAGTGTAATGGGAAGGTTATTAGTATATATATGGGTTAAATGGATCTAATTTACAATTTGGGCTAGCCATTTTGGAGGAGAACGTAGGTGGTTACTGTAAGCACCACATTTCACGACATCTTATAATTAACGCCTATCTCCACCAACTAGGCCAATCTAGTCCTAGTTTTGGCAATTTTTGATCCGTAACTACATAATTGAATGATTCCTTAAATCTCTGGAATTAGTTATAATTCATTTTATAAATTATAGAGCCATTTGAGGCCAAATCAGTAGTCATAATGCATTTTTGAGAGTTCTAAGATTTGTCCAAGAATTCCAAAACTTCTCTAGATCCTGTCAATTTTGAGAATGTCCAGTAACACGGAGAGACAACTTAGTAGTATTAAAACTCGATAGAATTAAAACTAAAACAAGTGGGTGCGAAAATCAGTTATATTGGAAAACCCAGAGGGGTGGATGCCCCCAAGTTGGTGCTCACCTTCCCCCTAATTGGGAGGTCAATGAGAACCTTTGTAACCTTGGTTGGTGCACACCTAGTTTTTTTTACCCTAGGTTGGTACCAACTTTCCTTAATCCTCAATTTTTAGGTATAAATTCCCTATACACTCACCATTTCAAGTATCCACAATTCGCATATTCTACCCACGCTCAATAGATACTTTCTCTCTATAGTTTCTCATATATTGTTAGAGTTTTCAAGGGTTTTCTCAAAATTCTGGCAGATCCACAATCCAAAGTCGATGTTTCCTTAATTAGTCAGCCCTTTTCAGTATTTGATCAGTTCTTCAAAAGTTAACGATCTTGCATCACTTATTTATAATTACTTTTACACACAAAAACACTTGCAGTGGTACATTCCAGTTTGTAAATACCATTGTATTATTAAAATCAGATTCTGTGGGTTTAACATTACAATTATTATTCTTGGTAGAGATTATTTGAATCACTCTAGCAAGGTAAGCGTCTTATGTCAGCATTAGTTATATGGTAGTAAGGGTATTAACTGCCAGTCCGGTTAAGGATACATTAATAATTTTTAAAGTTTGGGGACCTAACTATAATTTTGAAGAATTGAGGGGCTTTTATGTAAATATTAAATCTTGACTTGTTTTCACCATGAAATCACACATTAATATCATGTATATAAAACAACCATTTTCTGCAAATCCAGGGGTAAAAGTGTAATTTTTAAAAGTCAGGGGTTAATATATAATTTTTTAAACTTTAAGGGCTAAAATCGTATTTCACAAAATAAACAATACATACATCAAATTTCGCTTCAAGTTAACAAAATACTCAAAATTATATATATTTATATATATATATATATATATATATGTACACTATCCACACATAGATATAGTGATCACATAGGATGAGGAGACCTAAAAGAGGTGGTGGGTGTGCCTAACACCTTCCTCCATTGTAATTTAGTCCCCGAACTCAATAGAATCTCTGATATTGCACGTATAATTTAATCACTTTAGTTAATTTGTACTGTACCCTTATTTGTCTATTATAAAGTGAAACAAACTGGCGACTTTAATCAAAGCACACACTATAGGACAAGCCCATCGGGAATGCAGGATCACATGTTCCCACCATGTCAACAAAATGAAAAATTTTTAAACATGGATTTCTCTTAGTATGACGAGAATTATGAAATTAATCCTACATCTAATTAATTTTAATTCTTAAAAGCTATTTTTCTTAATTACCATGCAAAAGCAAATATAGCAATATAATGCAGATATAAAAAAATCGCACAACACCAAGATCTAATGAGATATTCCTACTTGCGTAAGACTAATCCTCGGAACCAACCGATAACAATCCGCTATGAATAAGAACAGTTATGAAGACACAAACATGAACTTACAACCTCGCACTTGTGGCTTTGCTCTCCTACACTTCTAATGCATAGTTTTTGCGGGATCCTCTAACGGTTTCACAACAACTCCGATGTATCCTTTAACATGTAACATGTTTTGCTTGTCGTACCAGCTAATAAATCATTTTTATGCCCTATGCAGCTACTTATGTTTTTATCTTTCAGCATACGATTGAAGATGTTTTGTTTAATCTAAAGAACAATCTAGCATGTAAACTCTAAAACCCTAATTATGGGTGTATGATCTCTAAGTTATATGTGATCTTTAAAAAAGATCTGCAGAGATAAAAATATTGGTGAAGGAGGCTGATGACCTAGGTTAGGTTTTATCGATGAAAATCATATATTTTCAAAACCCTAAGTCAAAACAGCCACCACATAAGATTGTGTATAAGGCAAACCATAAATTTTACAATGCATTGCGTACTGGTATTGCCCTTAAAACACTTATATTAGAACACCTAGGAGCCAGAGAAACTGGGTTAAAATTCAACCTTTTGTACCAATATTGAAGTATAAACACTCGTATTAGTACACCATCCGTCAAACAATTATTACACCATTCCTCAAAGAATTATGCTAAGTATTTAGCTTGCGCACCAGTATGTCAATATACATTTCTATACTGGTACATCGGTCCTCAGTGTATTCTGCCCTAAAGAATTTTGATCATTCATATTTTGTATTTAAACTTAATCCCTTCAGGATTACTTCATCGAGAAGTTCAGTTAAATCCGATTTAATTTCTTGATTTTAAATACACCGCCATTATGATTTTAAATCTAATTAGCCACTTATCTGACTTACCTTGATCCCATGATCTACATTTGAATTTTGATTCTAGTAGGCAATACTATCTTCCTGTTGAACATTGTTTATTCAAATTTTAAATGATACTAAGCAACATTACAATAGGAAAATTTGTTTGGCATCAAAATAAAGCCAACTGAGTACTATGTCCTCGTAACTTTAGGCCTTACATAGAAAACCAGCAAGTTTCCTCACTCATACATATTTACAAAAACAAAATGGGATGTGCTTCTTTTGCCTAAAAGGGAGGGCAGGGAAACCCTTACCATGTTAATATGTGGATATTGTGGGCCATGTTTTCATGATTGACGGTGATCTTAAATTGTTGGATGCAACTAACAAGAGCCGAGATTATTTGTGTATAACCCCGACTTGACGAGCTTGTCAAGAATATAAACCGGGCGGGCGGGGGGAGATTGTAACAACCTAAAATATCCCACATCGGTATGTAATGGAATGTATTTGGTATTTATGTAGGTTCAATAAGTCTAAGTTACAACTTAGGTTAACTATTTTGGGAGAAAACTTCGGTGGTCACATGATATTGAATGATGGTCTACATAACTTTGATATATTTTAAGGCAAAACCCTTCACCTTAAGCCCATCGGTGGTTAAATTAGAAACAATATTGAGATGAACCTGGACCATAGATATTCTATTTATTGGTACAAGTGTCAAGTGTGAATCCTTAAGCCCAATAAAAACCTGGAATGTATCTATTCTATTAAAAAATATCGGTACAAGTGGGGATAATCGAACCCAATATGAACCTGAGCTCTATTTGTTCTATTAAACACAACGGTAATAATTATAAATTCATACATAATATCTAATGCTAGTAAATGTAATATTACACACCCATTTAGTGTAAAAAGAGTTGTAGATCTTTTCAATTAGGGTGATGATATAAACACCTTGGTTTTATTGAGAATAGTTGGCTCAAACCATTGATCCCACATGAAAAAATTATAGAACTCAACATGAGTATATAAGTGGGGGAGAGTCTCCACATAGTAACGAAGCTTTTTAAGCTAAAACCCCACACCTGTGGCCCAAAGGTGTTTAAGTTGGGGACAGTATCGTTACTATGTGCGTGGACCGGTATGTCTGGTTAGTTCGACGGGCCCGACCTGAGTGCCAACGGGCACAATAATTGGTATTAGAGGTGATGGTGGATCCACGGACTTGTGAAGCAGTACCGATAGCTAGACTTGGTGAAGTTAGATGAACTCAGTTGAGCCTAAGGTGATAAGTCGCTACAAAAAGCGTCCCGGTAGCTCGACTTGGTGGAGCCTATGGTGGATTTAAACTCGGAGAAGCCGAGGTGGAGTCGCTACAGCTTACGTATTCCTCGAGTAAGGTGAAATAGGGTGTACCTCGAGATGTGCATTGATCAAAAAGGTGGACGATCTTGAGGATGGACATTGTTGAGTGGTGACCTACATGGACAGTTCAAAGGTGGATTCATGGTGGACTATGGTATAAGTCTAGGTGGAGCATGACCGGTAGAGATTGTTGAGAATTGTTAGTTCAAACCATTGATTCCACATGAAAAAATTGTAGAACTCAACATGGGTATATAAGTGGGGGAGAGTCTCTACATAGTAACGAGGCCTTTTAAGTTAAAACTCCACACCTGTTGCCCAAAGGTGTTTAAGTTGGGGACAATATCGTTACTATGTGCGCAGACCGGTAGGTTTGGTTGGTGCCCCGGGCCCTACCCAAGTGCCGATGAGCACAACAAGTTTTGCACTAAAAAATGCAAATTTTTATAAATGCAACAAAAAACTAACTTATGGAGTTGATATTACAAAATATCAATTTTAGCAATCCCTAGGCAATCCATCAAAGAATGTATGTACACATACTTCGGTGTCTTTCAACCAAGAAATTACAACAAAATTCAATATTGTTCAACTGAGATAGTGATAAAAAATGCATAGTTACAAATTGCCAATGATGGACAACAAACTAGGCAACTATTGACCGAATCGAACGTCAAAGTTCAGCAACAAAATATCGAATCAATGCTTAAACTTTTGTTGCCCCATATAGATGTCATGATTAATAATACTAAAAATTGAGATATCAATACTATAATAGTATTTTGAATATAAAATCAAGGTGCTTTTATCATCAAGCTTGTAATTATTTTGGCAACCCCAATTCCATGCTGTGGAATTATAATTAGAATTGGAATTGGAGCATGGTTTTAGAATTTCATTATTCGGATGGACAAAAAGGTCATTGTTTTGGATTTTCGGTAAATTTCCAAAAACTATTAATTTTAAATGATTGAATTCCATATGAAGAGTAGAGTTTTCTAATTCTAATTCTTATTGAATTTTAAAAAAGTACTCACTATCAATCACCACCACTCCACGCAACACATGGTACCCCCTTCCCATCCACCCCACACCCTTAAACCCACCGCCTCCAACACATCAAGCACCATTTTACGAAAGCACGGCACCATTATAAGTATATACATTAAAAATACATACGTACACATTTTATATATTATGTATCTATGATACATATAATATATATGCACATATTATATATAGACTAAATGACACTAATGCAACACAAACTAACATAATATATCAAATTGCACCCTAAATGTTTTTTTTTTTTTTGACACTTTGCACCCTTTACATACAAACTATCAGAAAAAAATGTAAATACTTTGCACCGTCGAAAAAAATATTTAAGTTGCAAATTGATATATTCTTTTAGTTTGGAGTGCATTAATATAATTTAGTCTTATATATATAATAAATGTATGTATGTATATGTATATATATTATACGTACACTATATCTGCTACTAAACAACCTTCCCACTACCACCTACCAACCGCATTTACTTTTGGAGTTCTAGTGATCTATTTGGAATTCTAATAAAATTCTAAATGAAAAGTATATACTGTTAGGAATCATCTCTCCTAAAAGTTTAAGCTTTTAGGAGAAGGAACATCAATAAATATCATGCTTAACACCCTCCCTCCCAATAGAACCAAGTTCTGATACTATGTTAAGAACCCTCTCAACCTCCTAGAAAACAAACTCTGATATCATATTAAAAACCATCTCTCTCAAAAGCTTAAGTTATTAGGAGAAGCAAACGCAATAAATATAATATTTAATACATATAATTCAAACAATAGTATTGCAATTCTAGAAATTACAATTTTATAAAATCACAGTTGTAATAAAATTCTAATCATGTAAAATCAAACGCACTGTAATTAAGCGGATTTCAACAAAAAAAAAAAGAAAAAGAAAAAAAAAAGAAGAAGGATTTATTATTCTAAGTGGCATACCCGTCATTGCACCGCAGGGGTTTTCTGGGAAGGGTGGCCCACCAGAAGCTCCAAAAAGAAAATTTGTTCTCCAATTCCTTCGCATCTGCCACCGCACCTGCAGCCTATTCATAACCACATAGTCAACGATAGTAAATGATTAGCTCAAAATATAAAATATTAGGGTCCTTTACATAAGTATTTAGAAGATAATTAAAAATATTATTAATTTATTGAAAAATAAAAAAATAAATTATTGATTCGATCAGTGAAATATTCTCAATCTTCTTTTTATTTTTTATGAAAACTTTTCTTTCCGTATAAAGAATTTTATCCAAAAAACCCCCCAAGAAATAATATCACATTCCCCCAAATCACTTCTCACTTTTTCTAAATTTTGGAAAAAAAAAGAAGTTATATTTTATGAAAAATTAGAACACGAGTTAAGTAATTTGATGACATGGTATTTTATTTTTTTGATTTGTCACAAAATCTAATTCTTTTTCTGGTGGCTAAGAAAAATAAAATAAAAAGAAGATGGACAATAAAATCGCTCATTTTTTCCTGTTTTTATTAAATTACTATTTCTCAATCCTTATTTTCAAATATGACCCTTATTTTTTGGTTTTCAATTTGATTTCAGAAGAGTTAAAAACAAAAATGATTTATGAAGCACCATCCAAGAAAGAGAGAGGAATCTTTTGGTTTTCATCAAGTTATTTACACTTTATTCCCTAAAGTTTTAATAAATTTGCACTTCAATTAATCTATAAAATTTTATTTTCATTAATATCATCTCTAAAGTTAGATTATGTTGTCACTTTATTCCAAATTTAACGAGCTATTTGTTTCTTAGATATAAAATAGCACGTGTCACTCTGAAAACCCCATCAACAGCATGTGTTATTTTTCATCCAAAAACAAATAACATGTTAAATCATAGATTAAAAGTGACAAGGAAATAAAATTTTACGAATCATATTAGTAAAAATGAAACTGCATACATGAATCAAAGCCAAAATAAGATTAAACTTCGTGGTGGTAAGTTAACTAACCTTAATAAACAAAAAGGCAAAAAAAAAAAAAAGAAAGAAAGAAATTAACTTTGAAAAGAATTAGAGGAACCTCTTTTAGTTGGAGCAAGTAGACGTTGAGAGCTGACGAACCGAAGAAGTGATTCTTGAAAAGCAAAGGTATATATATATCGGATCTCTCAATAATTGTACTGTCCTTATTAATTCTTTAATCTCCATTTATTCAGCTGTCATTACAAAATTATAATAAAAACATTATATATATATAATCGTTGAGTTGACTTTTGAAACTTTTACAACCTAATGTCTAAGTTTGAAACTTTTTAAGATGCAGATTATAAACACTTTCTTAAAGAATGCACTCCTTGATCGAAGATGTGTCTTTCGCACATCCCTATCGCCAAACTTAGTATATGTTGTCCAATAAAAAGTTAGTAACTCTGGATCTGAATTCTTGTCAAAGATAGATAGCAAAACTCAATGACAGTTTCTTTTACAAAAACGAATTTCTAGAATGAATTTTAAATATTTTCAAACTCATAGACCGGATCCAAAACGTGCCACAATTGGCGGTATTGCGCAATGGTAATTATAGATGAAATTTTAGAATGACAAATTTTCTTTTACTTTTTTGGTACGATACAATATTCCACTTGAATAAAATTAATTATCACTATCATACCAAGCGCCACCGGTACCATACACAAGTATCGATTTGTATCGAAAAAATTAATACAAATCAATAATGGTGCTGTATAGCATGATATACTTTCTCATCTTTATTTTTACTCAATTTTGATTTGTAGATTTGTTTTTATACAACGATATCTCTCAACAATTATTTTAGAACAGGGCTATTAATTAAAACTGTAAATTAAAGTATTTCAAAATGTCATCATGTTTTCAATGGTAATAGACCTGAAAATAATCTTGTATTTCAGAAAGTTCTCCATGCATCAAATTAAAGTGTCCATAAAGATAGGGACGTCCCCGTATGGTTCTAAGTTAGAGTCCATTTTTGATAAAACAACACGTGTCCACTCTCATCTAAAATTAATTTCTTTTTTCATTTAATTTAAATAGATAAAAATAGA
The DNA here is from genome assembly GCA_021464415.1 of Lonicera japonica. Lineage (NCBI taxonomy): Eukaryota > Viridiplantae > Streptophyta > Magnoliopsida > Dipsacales > Caprifoliaceae > Lonicera > Lonicera japonica. The sequence goes on from CM038470.1 coordinate 55,816,688, forward strand.
CACGTGTCGTTTTATTATTGGAACCCCATGCCCCCATCCAATTTTGCCCCCATCAAAAATGGTAATAAATACTATTTTTTTTGCCATCTTGATTGTAATTTTGAGTTGGACTTGACACTCGGTTATGAAAGATTATTATAGATTTGTGTTCTCCTCTATGAGAATATCATATTCTTATATTTGTTTGGTCAAAATGATTATGGTGTGAATGAGAAATTATCATCCAAAGTGAGTTACTTTAAATGAAAAATAGAATGGAAAAAGGATAAGTCCGACATGAGAACTTTGTGAAAAATTTGACCGATTTGTAAGGGATCATGCCTTATCACTATGCCAGGAAGGGGTTTAGGCGACGCACACTAATAGGGTCCGTCACCTAAAACTTCACTTAAGCGACGTACATTGATGTCCGTCTCCTAAAACTCACTTAAGCGACACACATTGACGTCCGTCTCCTAAAACTCACTTAAGCGACGTACCTTGTCGTCCGTCTCCTAAAACTTCACTTACGCGACGTACCAATAGAATACGTCTCATAAACCTACACTTTAAGCGACGTACATTGACGTCCGTCTCCTAAAACTTTCCTTAAGCGACGAACATTGGCATCCGTCTCCTAAAACTTCACTTATGCGACGCACTTTTTTGTCCGTCTCCTAAAATTGCACGTAGGCGACGTACCAATAGAATACGTCTCTTAAACCTACACTTTAAGCGACTAACATTAACATTCGTCTCCTAAAACTTCTCTTAAGCGACGTACTTTGGAGTCCGTCGCCTAAAACTTCACTTAAGTGACGTACCAATAGAGTTCGTCGCCTGAAGGAATTTCCCTCCTCAATTTTCACCAAAATTTGAAAGTCGCGGGAAATTTAAACCTTCACTTAGGCGACGTACAATGGCCGTATGTCGCCTAAGTGGAGATTTAAATTTCCCACACATTCAAAATTTTGCTGAAAATTTAGGAGGGGGGTGGAGATTTAAATTTCCCACACATTTGAAATTTTGGTGAAAATTGAAGGGGGGGGGGGATTTTCTTTAGGCGACGTACAACGTTCATTGTACGTCGCATAAGTAAATGTTTAGGAGACGTACTCCATTGTACGTCGCCTAAGTGAATTTTCCCCCTTAATTTTCACCAAAATTTCAAATGTGTGGAAAATTTATAATTCATTTAGGAGATGTACATGACCAATGTATGTTGCTTAAAGTTATTTTTCCCCTCAATTTTCAACAAAATTTTAAATAATTAGGAAATTCAAAATTCACTTCTATGTAGCTTTACAGATATTAGACTATGCCTCCCAAGAGGAAACATCCCTCGTCCGCGGCCTCGCTCGCTTCTCTGCACGAGGTCATTACACAGCGCTTTGCGCCTACGGTAGCTCCCACAGGAGCTCCCGAGGGCGATGCTGCACCTCCTCCATTGGAGATATTGTCAGTGACTACGGCTCCGATTGCTACAGAGCAGTCGATTGTCAGGAGTACCGCCACCACCGGGTGCTCGCTTCCTCGCAGCATTCGCTGCAAGAGCAAAGGTGATTATTTACATATTTAATATTTTTTTTCTATTTTTTGGTTTTATAATACTAAAAATGTTACTAATTATAATGTATGTTTTATCTTGTAGGTGACTCGGCTTCCACCTCCACCTCCTCCACTCGCACCCGTGGTATATGTGTGTGTAAAAAGACACATGAGGAGGTGCGGAAGAAGGGGAAGAAGATTGCCTTTCCCTGGTCCGACGAGCTCAAGCTACCGTTAGACGAGCATTATCAGGGTCGCCTCTCACGCGACTTAGGCAGTATCGTGAGGGACTTTGTCCCTATGATGGCGGATTCATATTGGGAGCTGCCTCAAAAGGATCAGATGATTGTCTTCAACAACATCTATGTAAGTACTGATATAGTTATTTCTATTTTTTTATTACTTGCGTGTATATTCAATGTGTTAACTATGTTGTTTTTCTTTTGTAGACCTATTACGACATCAGCCCCGAGCATAATGCGCTATTCGACTACATCCAGACATTAGCAGCTTCGCGGTACAAAGATTGGATGTCGGATTGTAGGTCCCACTTCGAGACACACGGTTCGGAGGTTCCACTTGAGTTCGTCCATCGTGTGGAGCAGTGGACATGGCTGATAGAGCACTTTTCGACAGAGAAAGATAAGGTAATATCGTCTGTAATTTGCATCTTTATTATTATTATTATTATTATTATTATTATTATTATTATTATTATTATTATTATTGTCGTTTAAAATTCGTTTCGAATTTTTACTAACTTTAAAGTTCATATTGCAGGTTCGATCACAGAGAATGAAGGCGATTCGGGCGTCTCAGAATAAGGTGGACCACACCTCAGGACCCATTCCCTTCGCCTACCGAGCGAAGAGGCTGAAGGAAAAAGGGGATAAGGCCCCTATTCTAAATGCCTGGGCGGATGCTTATATGAAGAACGCGCCGGATAAAGCGGTAAGAGTTTATTAATTGTTTGTTGATTTGTTATTGTTTAGTATGATATTGAATTACTGATTAATTATTGGCTCTTATTGTTCATTTTCAGGATGCGATGAGGTCCGCAGCGAAGACTTCCATCGCCTCCTTTGAATCCTCGAATCCCACGCTGTCGCCCGTGGAAGACGGCTCGGACTCGATCCAGTCGGCATCGATCGTCCTCCCTCTCCAAACACAGATCGAGGTTCTTCAGGGGGAGGTCGGTGTTCGAAGAGGGACGATCATCTGCGGCATGGGGTCAGGGTACAGGAGGGACCCACAGACGAGGGGCGAAGCACGACCGGCATTTGCGAACGACAGGGATCTTCGGTCTACTGTCGAAATGCTGAGGGAAGACAACGAAGGACTCCGACAAAGAATGGCCGAGTAAGAAGAAGCGAGGTTGCAGACACAACGGGATATGGCTGACTTACAACGTCAGGTCCTCGAGCTTCTTCGACGAGATGCTTCCGGTGGTTCCTTTACTAACCAGCAGTCGTAGACGTTTGTTTTACTTTATTTTTGTACTTGAACATTGAGTATTTTGTATATTTGAAACCTTATGTAAATACAACTTAAAATTTAATTACATTTTGAGAATTATATGTTTGTGAACTAGCGTATATTAGAATTATTTGTTTGGGATTACAGCTTGTGATATAAATCGTAGGTTTTTGTGTTTAAAATGCAATTTTGGCTATAGGGATTGCTGTAATTCTAGCAATTTTGTTAATTATGGATTTTCACTTAGGCGACGTACATGGTTTAAGTACGTCGCATAGAAGGTATTTATAAGCGACAAACACAAAAAGGTATGTCGCCTTAGATGTACCTTTAGGCGACGAACACAGAATAGGTACGTCGCTTAAGATGTACCTTTAGGCGACGAACACAAAAAGGGTACGTCACCTTAACTATACCTTTAGGCGACCAACACAAAATGGGTACGTCACCTTAACTGTACCTTTAGGCGACAAACACAAAATGGGTACGTCACCTTAACTGTACCTTTAGGCGACAAACACAAAATGGGTACGTCGCCTCAAATTCAACTTTATGCGACGAACAAGTGAGACTTAGGCGACAGGCAAACGTTCGAGGCCTAAATATCACTTAGGCGACGTACACATGTATGTCGCTTAAGAATCACTTAGGCGACGGACCTATGTACGTCGCTTCAGAATCACTTAGGCGACATACCTATAAAGGTGCGTTGCCTAAAGCATATGTCGCGTGACTTAGGCGACGGAGCTTAGGTGACACTAGGTTTGTCGCCCGAAGCTTAGGCGACGAACAAACTTTACTTAAGCGACGAACATTGTACGTCACCTAAACCCCTGCTGGACATAGTGTATGAACCTTTTAAGCATCCAAAAAAAGTAAGGCTCTCTCGTGCCTACAAAAGGGTACAAATAAAAGTTCCACTACAAATCATATAACCTGTGTGCATCGATACTTGCGAACACGTTTGCCATGTTTTGCAGTACTTTTGCACCCGGAGCTATTCTCCTTTTCCAATTTTTTAGACACTTATTAACCAAAACGTTTGTAAATGTGCTAATTACACATTAATGTTAAATATCAAAATAAATTCCACATGACGACAGCTATTTTTTATTTTTTTTATTTTTTTGGTCCGAGACAGCTATTCCATTTTAATTAAGATTTACTTTAGTTTGGATTTAACAAATTTTATTAATTTTTAAGGTCTATTAATTAATTAGTTGTGATTACAAGATTAATAGCTCATGTGAAATTTAAACTCTTTAGAATATTTTAAAAACTAAAAATAGACTATTAATTTTTTATTTCTTTTTTATAAAAAATGAGAGCACAAAATTATGTGACGGCATCTTTTGGACTAGGTATTGTGTTAGCTCTAAAATAATTGAAGTCACATGCATGTAAACAACTTGAAATTTTAATAAGAAGACTTTTAAAGTAGACTTTTTGTAGTGATTAAGGTCAAAGAAAAACATACGGCGTTTTTTATCTCAGCGATTAATCTTGGACAGTTCTTTTTGCACAGCACTTTTTATTTAGTAATATTTTATTTTTTTATTTACACGATAATAAGAGAGTAAATATATATTATTCGCTTTATGACGGTCGAATATAAAATAGAAAATATGTTATGCGGCCCATAAACACCGAGTATATGAATTTATATTCGCTTATGATCAGACGATTAAAAAAAATAAAATATTACGAAATATTTTATAAAGTACAAATAGTGGTTTGATTTTATGACTCCAAATCTGATTTTATAAAGTACAAATAGTGGTTTGATTTTATAAAGTACAAATAGTAGACGATTAAAAAAATAAAGTACATATATGCGGCCCACCTGCCAAATCTGATGATGGGTATGAGAAGTGTTATGTTGATAATCATAAAGAAAAGAGGTGGTTTGATTTTTATGACTCCAAAAATAATGAAGTGTTATCTGCGTTTACTTACCGCCTATGAGTTTTAGAATGCTTGTCAAAGCCTTTTTATTATGGAAACGATGAATTAAATTTGTTTTCCTTGAACAAAAGGCTTTTAAGGCCAAACAAAGTGGAAAATCCCTCTCTATATATTATAGGGAGTGAACTGAAAGTTTTTGCGAATTGGATCATTGTGATCAAATGGTCACAACTATACTGATGATTAGTTTAAGCATATAGAAAGTCTATTGAATGGCTATGGGTACACATATTCTGTGCCTAATTGGATTGTGAGTTTGAACAGGTTTGTGGAGAGATTTTGCACAAAGAATCAATCCTAAATTTGGAAGGATGCTATGCTTTAGTTCAACGTGAGGTCGCACCTTAAATGGGGAACCTTATAACACATACACTTCTGTTTTATTGGTTTGAAATCATCCTAATCCTAAACAACATGATCAACCACGGTCCCAGCAGAATCAACAATGTCAATCATATAGAAATGGCAGTCAAAGGTCGTCTTACAACTCATTGTGACCAAACTGGTCACAGCAAGAGTTGTTGCTATGAACTAGTGGGTTGTCCAGAATGGTGGGACCACAAGCACGATTCAAGAAAGAAGGACCCTACAAGAATTTCTATTTCTACAGTTTCTGAAACCAAGATAGATGGGGAAGAAAAAGATTATTGAAAAACGTTTACAGGTAACAATAGGCAGGTCTTCAATTCAAGACCATCTTCCTAAAAAATTGTTTCCAGTGTCACTGGAACTCATGCTCCAGTTGTTGGCGAGGGTTCTGTGTCATTCACCAGAAATTTAAATTTGAAATTATGTTTTTTATGTCCTATCTTGGATTATAATTTATTATCAGTTTCCTAAATACCCTATCCTTAGATTATAATTTGTTGTTAATTTCTCAAATACCCTAACCTTGTATTACATAATATTTTTTCAACCTGATTTCTGTTTGTTTAAGCACATCCAGAAGAGATAACAGTTGGTTGTGGTATTAGGTGACAGAAGCTTTATTGCTTGGATTTGGTGTTAAAAAGTTCAAATTCCTTAATAGTTGATAGCTTGTGGGGGAGGTAACAAAGTCTAAAATATGGCAATGGCATGGATTGTCGAATATGCTTCTTTTGGATATTTAAAGAGAATGTTTCCTAGTTTATTTTCAAAAATGGATATTTCTATTTTTTGTTGTGATACTTGTGAACTTGAAAAGAATCATCATTTCATTTTCCCATCAAATTCACTATATTTGGTAAGTCGAGATGGTTTGTTACTTTTATTATTGATTGTACTAGCATAACCTAGGTATGCTTGATGAAATGAAAATAGTAAGTAAATTTAATTTTTCAAAATTTTTATACAATAATTTAAGACCCATTATAAGGCTCAGGTACTCTGTAGTGATAATGGTGGATAGTATAAGAGTGCTGACCTTTAACATTATTTGACTACTCATGGCATTATTATCAAACAATGTGTCCTCATACAACTCAACAAAATAGGGTAGCAGAAAGAAATAACTGTCACTTGCTCAAAGATGTCCATGCTTCCTTAATTGAAGCTCATAGGCTTGTGCCACATTGGGGTGAAAATCTTACCTTTGTTGCCTATCTGATTAATACTCTAACTATTCCAAATCTCCCACCTCATATATTTGGGTGTGTGGTATTTGTTCACCTCCATAAGCATCAGCAGAGTAAGTTAGCTCCTTAAGTATTGAGTTGTATTTTCTTGGGATATTCATCACATTAAAAAAAGGCTATAGATCTTATGATCCTACAACAAAAACTCAGTATATTATAGTAGTCATTGTTTCTCATGAAGAAAAATATATTTTCTTGTAAGTCTGAACTTTAAGGGGAGTACAATTAGAAGGAAGTTCAAACTTTGGATTTTGATTACATACCTAAAACTAATGATAACATCATGAGTGACGTGGTTATAAGTAGTCTAAATTTGGATGATTTTGTGGATAGGAATGTAATTAAAACAAGACATGCACCAAGAGACTCATTCCAAGATTCTGAATCCCTCTCGCCACTAACTAACAATCTTGATCAATCAATCGTCGAGGATGCTCCTGAGTCAATTCCCGATCTTCCTAAAAGACAAAAATTTCCTCGTAATAATAAAGATATTCCTAAACCCACACGGAGACATGATCTTACTACTAAGGCTAAGTAACCCATGAGTCATTATGTGTCCAACAATTGTTTGTTTGAATCAAATAAGTCCATTATAAATCAATTATTTACTCTATATTTTCCTAACAATGTGTAGGAAGCCTTAGTCGACACAAGATGGAAAGTAGCGAGGAATGAAGTCCTTATAAAAGAAAAAAAAAACATGAGAACTAGTTGATATTCCATCGTAAAATAAATCGTTAGGTGTCATATTGGATCTATTTTGTGAAGTGTAAATTGAAAATTTTAAAGCTTGACTTGTGGTGAAAGGGTGTACTAAGAAATATGGGATTTATTATACAGAAACCTTTACACATGTAGCTAAAATCAATATTGTTTGCATTTTATTATCTTTGGCTGTGAATTTATAACGACCGTTGCAGCTATTTGATGTGAATTTATAACGACCGTTGCAGCTATTTGATGTGAACAATGCCTTTTTGCATGGTGACTTGATGGAAGAAGTCTATATGGATCTTTAATTTTGATGAAAGTGTGCAGGTTGAAGAATTTATTAGAAGACCTAAGACAATCTTTCAGAGCCTAGTTTGGAAGATTTACGAAGTCTATGAGAACATTCGGCTATATACAAAGCAATTCATATTGTTTCTAAAGAAGCCACAGGTAATATTACAGTAGGTATTGTATATGTTAATGATATGACAGTTATAGAGAATAATCATGAAGAAAGAAAGGCACAATGAAATTACTTGTCTAATTAAAGAGGTTGAAAGGAAAATTCTTGCTCCCTTAAAATATTTTTTAGGGATTGAGGTACCTTCATCCGACAAAGGAATTTTTCTATCTCAAAGGAAGTATGCCTTGGATTTGTTACAAGAAATTGACATGTTAACATGTCAACCGATAGATACTTTGGTGAGTGAAGGATTGAAGTTATGTATTGAGTCTAATCAAGTGTTTGTTGATAAAGAGATATACCAGACTTGTAGGGAGATTGAACATTTGGGTCACATAAGGCTAAACTTTGCATATGCTCTGAGCATTGCTAGCCAATGTATGCATAATCCTAAAGAACAACATATGAATGATGTAATACGTATTTTGAGGTATTTGAAGTTTGCTCCCGGAAAAGGAATCATGTTCTCCAACAATGGTGATTATCATAATTTTAAAGTATATACAGATGCTGATTGAGCTGGATCCATAGATGACAGGAGATCCACGTTTGGATATTTACTTTTGTATGCGGTAATCTTGTTATATGGAAAAGCAAGAAGCATAATGTTGTTGCAATCTCAAGTGCGAAGGCTGAGTACCGAGCTATGGCACTCAGGATTTGTGAGATGTTATGTCTAAGACATCTCTTAGAAGATTTCGGTTACTCATTGAGAGAACAAATTCAACTGTATTGTGATAAGAAGGCAGCGTGTGACATTGCTCACAATCCAATTTAATATGATAGAACAAAACATGTGGAAGATGACTACTTTTTTATTGAGGAGAAATTGGATGAGGGGATTATAAAACTAGAAAATTTTGGATCAAACGATCAACTAGATGATGTTCCTACAAAAGCGGTATCCAATAAGGTATTCTCAAAATTTGTTCATTTGTTGACAAGTATGTGTGACATCTATGTACCATCATCTTGAAGGGGAGCGTCGCGATAACTATATAATTAGTATACATAATAGGAAAGAATTTGAATTCTTTTTCATATTCTTTATCTAGGCTCTTGTTATTATGCCTGTAGGATTATATATATACACCTCTTTCTTGTGATGAATGAATATCAATATAATTTCCCAAAGGATAATGATATTAACACTCCACATTGTTACTCTAATACTTCAAAATTATCTTAAGTGACACATTGTATGAATCTTTTGGGAAAATTTTTATATATTGAAGACACTTTATTGAGTGCTAAAGTAATCATATGAAGTGCTAATATCGTTACCCTTTCCCAAATTCTTGATTTCAACTCAATCTTTTAACTTAAATGAACAAGACAAATTGCAAAAGAGTTTTGGTTTTATCCTTAGTGATGGTGTCAAAATCTAGAAGTAGATAATTAACCAATCAATAAGCGAATATCGGTGAATAAATAAAATAAATGCGGCGTAATGATGAACACGTGATATTTTTTTTAAGGTAGGTTCCCCCGGTAGCGCTTATGCTATTTCAGTGGTACGTCCTCCTTTTGTGTGTGCTTGTGTTGTATTAGCTCAAAGGCGATCAATTTGGAAGATAATACAAGCTACCAGCTTCTCTCTCTCTATAATTTCCTTAATTCTATTTATAAGTATAGAATTAGGATTACAAATATTTCAACAGAATAAATAATAAACTGTGTAGGAGAGAGAGTTAATAAGGGTTGTTGGTATTTTTTGGAGTATGAAAATAGAGACTATAAGACCCTTCTATTTTTTGGGGTATGAAAATAGAGAGTATAAGACCCTTCTATTTCTGGGGGGTATGAAAAGAGAGAGTATATGACTCCTCTATTTCTTCCCGAATTGGCTTGTATTTGTATTGCCAATGGCTTTATATCTCTTGGAAGAGATAGATGGATCTTAAGAGAGAAAGAAGAGATGTTTTTGTTGTGTGTTGAATGAATGAATGGTGGGACGTATTTATAGGTAAATGGAGAATTGCAAAAACCGTAAATTTGATAAAAATGAATGGCATAAGTTAATCTTGGTGGAGGTAGGTGAGGTAGGTGAGATGTGGTAGGTGAGGTAGGTGAGATGTGGTAGGTGTAGTAAGTGAGATATGGTAGGTGAGGAAGCAAAAATGAGATTTTACCGGGAGTAAAAATGAGATTTTACCGGGGGTAAAAATAAAATTTTACCGGAGGTAAAAAAATGTTGAATTATCTTTGTAGGCCAATAGTAAAATTAGTATTTAACCTCATCACTTAGTGAGTTAATGATCAATTAATTAATGGGTTTAACATGTTAAACATGCTTAAACAGATGAGTATACAAAAACATCAATACACAACACAAAGCAAATATATATGAGTAACTCACAAATTAAAGCAAAGTATAGATTCAATACACCATACCCATGACTACAAATTATTCTATTTAAACAAAAAAAAAAGGGCTTGAAACAAATTAAAGCAAAGATTTCTTTTAATAAATAAAATAAAATTAGGAGACGTAAAATAGAAGAACAGAGTGGGGATGGAAAAACCTGATTTCCTTGTAGAGAGAAGAAGAAAAGGGAAGGAGCAGGAATTGGATCTTTCTGTCTTAGAACAAATTTCTTTCATGGATCAGTAGTTTATTTTGTGCTCTAACTGAGCAGTCTATAGCACACTTATATAATAGTTTATTTAAGTGAAAAATAGAACAATAATTGAATAGTTCAATGAACTATGGAGAGATGAATTATTTTAATATTTTTGATTAATTTATATGATTATTATATATATTGAAGTTGATTATGGCTAATGATATTATCGATGCACAAAAGTATTCTTGACACTCTAAATAGGATCTATTTTAAGAAAATGAGTGTGTAGAGAGAAAATAAAAGAGGAGATTGAGAGTCACTGTGCTAGTCTAATGGATAAGGCACCCACCTAAATTTAGAAGAGCTCTTGAGTTCAAAGTTTCATCCGGAATAAGTGGATTTTTATTATTATTGTAATAAAAGGAATGGACTTTAATAAAAAAGAGAATCGAAAGGAGGAGAAAAAAAAATACCTAAAGCTAATCAAATTAGCTTGAGGAGGAGAAACACTTTTGAGCTTAGCGTGAGAAGAGGGAAAGGCTAATCCCTGCGTGCCCCTTCTCAAGCCAATCAGTCCGGCTTATATTAAAAAGATTAGTTGAACTCAACTTTATATTATACACTATCCACATAATAATGTTTTATTGTAACTATACTACATGTTGTGTCTCTTTGTAGGATAAATATAACCTACTTATACTACTAAATGTGGATGCTCTTCGTGACACTTTATATAATTCTTTTGCGATATTTTTTTTATTGAAAACATTTTTTCAAGTATTAAAGTAGATTTGTGCAGTGCTAATATTATTATTATTCATTGTTTACCATTGAAATTATGCTAATATAAAATTAAGAAGTAAAATTTATAATTTATGGATTCAAACCATAAATATTTGTAAAGTTTTGATCACTATGATTAATTTTTTTCTAAAAATAATAATATTATAAGGCAATGTTATCTCGTCTAAAGCATAATTGTATCGAGAGTCTAATAAGTACTAAACTAATTTAATTCTTTGTACGTATTTTTGACATTAGAATCTTATACCTGTGTAATTAGTTACTTACCCACAGTTAAAGTATAAAACTCACTTCATAGATATAATTTACACAAAAAAAATAACACAAATTATAAAAGTAACGATATATGTACCAAAATAAAATACCCCAAGTAAAAAGTGCACTTTTTTTGTTGCGGTATTTTTTAAATAACTAAGTTGATAATTGAAATGACATAAAAAATTCATTAACTAGTATTTTCAATAAAGTTGTGATAGAGTCAGGAATATATATTAGCCCGGACTAGTATAAAGTAGAAATTTATAAGATAAAGATCTTGGATTTAATTTAATAATAATACATATTTCAAAAATAAAAATAGTACATATTTCATGTCCTTAAAGATTGACTTAATTAAAATTGGTGTGTCCTAAAAAATTGTTAAAGAGAGAAAGCAAGTCTTAATTTGGAACATATAAAGTATTACAATATATTTCATCCTATATTCAGAAATTGTATGTAGGTTAAAACTTTGAGAAAATTTAGTCAGGACTAGTATGAAGTTGAAATTTATAAGATAAAGATATTCAATTTAATTTAATAATAATACATATTTCATAAAAAAAATACATATTTCATGTCCTTCAAGATTGACTTAATTAAAATTGATGTGTCCTCAAAAATTGTTAAGGAGAGAAAGCAAGTCTTAATTTGGAATAGACAAAGTATTACAATATGTAGGTTAAAACTTTGGGAAAATTTAAACAACGTTTTCATTGCTCTACTTTAGGACCTTAGATGGCTAATGACTGATATGTAAAAAGGCTCTCCAAAATTTGGGCCAAGTTTCAGCCTGACAAGCCCTCTCAAGGCTCCTCCACTGCAATAAACATAAAGAAGTAACCAATTCACTTTTTTTTTTTTTTTTTATTAAGGGAGGTCTAAGTCTCTCCCTTAATCCTACAAATAAAGAAAAACCCTCCCCTCCCACCCATGAGTCGAACCCTTGACCTTAAGGCAAGGGTGGAGGTTGCCTACCACTGGGCCCAACCCCTCTCCTCAGAAGTAACCAATTCACTTCTTAAAGGATAGACATGATAGAATTACATAATAGCAAGATATATATTTATAAATTAATATTGGACCTTTAACAAATTTAGGTGCTTATTGACTTCACCTATTTGACATGAAATGATAACGAATCGGTTATAGGTTTACCTTTAACGAATTTGGGTCACCCGTTAAACCCGTTAATTTTTGAAAAAATATAATAAAATTAATGCTTGTTAAATTAGAAAATAATTTTAATCTATTTTAGGATTGATAAATACTTATCCCTATTTTTTAGTAAATTTAGTTATTCACTCATCTTATTCTTGTGGAAAAAAAAATGGGGTAAAAGGTTTTATGTGACAATGTATTTCACAAAAAAATCTGGCGAATAATATTTTTTAGAAATAAGGGCATAGTAGTTATTATTTTTCTAAAATAAGAGCTTATTTATTAAGTATTTTTTAAAATGAGGGATTTGACAAATTATGCTTTGTGCAAACTTAACTTTGCAAAAAATTATGTTCTGTATAAACTTAAGTTTGCAATCCAAAAAATTTAATGCAAATTTATTTTGCATTATGTCTTTATAATTTTTAACAAGTATTTCACTCATAAAACTCTAAAATGACGTTGAATAAATCCAAATACATAATAATGTTTTAGAAATTAAGGAGTGCAAACTTAACTTTGCATAACTCAGAAAAAAATTATCATGTGTATTTTATTAATAAATGAGTTTTAAATATATAATTTGTTGAAATTATTATAAAGCACCGTCAATAAATACTTATTTATAATAATACACTATAAAACAAGTAGTGCAAACATAATTTTATACAATTCTATAAAAAGATTACAATTTAAAAATCCACCGCAAAGTTAACTTTGTACTCCTTTTGAAGTTTAGTCAAATATAGACCCTTAATTTATAAAAATATTATTCACCAGTTCTTTTGTAATTTTTTTTTTCAAACAAGCCTTGCTTTTTTATATCCTGACAAAATATTAGAGATTATTTTTAAAAAAAATTTATCTCCATAGTAGATGTAGAATTGTGTTGTGTTACTTGATAATAAATCTTCGACTTTATAAAACATTACACGATAGTAGATCATGTCATAATCAGATAGAGGTAAAAATTATTCGCATTCATTAAGATTCAAAACAAAGCCGATCCGAACCAATTTATTGACCGGTCTAATCTTAAGGTTGACAATTTGCAATATAGCATGTGTTATATTTAGCGCTAGAATGGGTAATCCTTAAATAAAGGAGACAACTAACCCATGTTCTACTTAAAAGTAATAAAAATATAATATAATAAAGCTAACACATTATTTTTAATAATATTTCTTAGTATAATACATCCACATCACTATCTATATTACGAATTATAGAATTAAGGATGAAATTGGACCGGGTCAGGAACGCTGCAGCCCAGCCTAAATTTTTCAATCATTCTTTCTCTGTGCTAGAATTGTCGGGGGGAAAAATAAATTGCAGCCCATTTGTTTTCTTCAAGTTGTTCTAATTTTTAAAGTGGGCTCCCACTTCATCTTTAAAAAGTGGCATCTCTCTCTGGATAGATATTTTTTTTGGCCATTTTGGATAGAACTGTTTTATTTGGAAGTTTTTTTAAAAGACAAATGCTACGCTATTTTTTTATTAAATGATGTTCGTTTAAATTAATTAATTTAGAGGATAATTTTTTAATTAAGAATAAAATATTAATAGTTTTACTATTTCAATTAATCAAATTGAATTTTAATACTAATTTTCTTAAAGATAAATACAAGAAAATAAATATACAATTAAATCAATGAAAATAATTTCAAATCAATTCAAACAAATATAAGAAATTCAAACAAGAAGATAAATATAATAATTATTTTTAAAAAAATTCAAAGGAAGATAATGTATCAAACTGAGAATGAAACATAATTTATAATATGTATATGTAAATCAATTATAATGTAAGTTAAAACTGTGAGACATATTAACTATTCCACATACTAAAAGTCGCATTCATATCCACAAATAGCACATCATGGAAAAAAGTAAACAAATCTAGAATTCAGGTTTGATCGTCTACACTTTCTATGTGAGAAATTCTAAACATGGTCAATTTCAATGTTTAAAAATTAAAAAAATAATATATATCACAAAAACTCATTCTCACATTCCCAATTTTTCCACTCAAGTCGGTAATATTCCACTCAAGTCGCTCTCTCGCAGCCAGACGGAGTCATCTCCATTATTTTCGTGTTCCACCTAAACACGGCATTCTGGACTTGGCTCATGTTCGATTTTTCTCTCCTTGAATTTTTTCAAAATAATTTGTAGTTATTATTCTTAATAAGCAGAACCCTTTTTACAGAAAAATATTAAAAATGTTAATATAAATTTTTAATTAAAAAAATTTGAATATATATAAATTTATTACTAATGTTAATATAATTTTTTAACAGATATACCTAATCAACAGTAATTATATTAAAAAGTTTATCATGGACTGTGTGCGGACCACAATTTGGTCTTCTCAACGAGGGCTAGGCTAAAAGTCCACGTACAATTTTTACCTCCAACATAGTTGTACAAATATTCTATATCTCAATTTTACAGATTTTTTAATGAATAAAATTACTGATTTTTCAAGTACATAAATTTCCAAATATTTTTTAAAAACTACAAGAATTTTATCGATTAAAATTACAGATATTAAAATTACATATATTTCAATGAATAAAATTACATACGTTAAATAATTACAGATATTGAAAGAGTAGATGACCAAATGGCAATGAAAGTATTAATGAAGGTAATGACATGATCTCTTTAGAGATATTTAAATATATGTAAGATTAGCTATAAATTAAAGACATGTACATATATAGAGTGCCGTTACTATACGACACATTGGTGCCAAATTCTTCGTAGGGCCCCACGTTAAACAAAATATTTTCAACTCCATTTTCTCCTCTCTCTACTGTTAATGGTCTCTCTCTCTCTACACATTCAATCATCATCATCATCATCATCATCATCAAGCAAGATTCGAAATTATACAGATTCGAAATTATACACAAACCCACCCAAAGTTTACATTCTCCATTTGTGCAAAAATCAGAAACCCTTCAAGCAAGAATCGAAATTAGACATAAATAATTCCAATATTCGAAATAAATAAGCTTTTACAGAGAGAGTGGGTTTGTGTAGAGAGAGGAGCTTAGCTTGTGCAAAAATCAGAAATTATACACAAACTCCCAAATTTCAACATTCAATCATCATCATCATTAAGCAACAAATGAAATCGTGGGTGGTGCTGATGGCTGCTGGAAAGTCGCCGACGGCAGCTCAATTCGTGCGCTGCCTCCTGCTACGTGGGTTTATGTAGAGAGAGAGAGACCATTAATAGCAGAGAGAGAGAGAGGAGAAAATGGAGTTGAAAATATTTTGTTTAATTTTAATCTTTGCTTAGACTGAGAAAAGCGTGACTTTCTCTCTCTTGCGTGGGGCCCTGCGAAGAGTTTGGCATCAATGCGTATGCATTGGTGTGTATGGGAACGGCACTTTATATATATAGGGATATAGTTTTAATAGTTACTTCTCTTGTTATTTATTGATGGTTATTATAATATTAATTATTTGATGAAAAATTAATGGTTGATATCAAATGTACTTTTCTTCTTAGTTCATATAATTAATGCACATTGAAAAAATACAAAGTATTAAATATAAGGTTAAGTGGGTAACTTGTTGTTACTTGATGACATGACATTTTCTTTTCTATGTAATTTTAAGGAATCATAAATTAGATATTCATTCCATAATTTTGTAATTCCAATACAGGATATCCATATTCCTTACCCTTATAAAATGGGTGATTTTGTTTCTATTAATATCTTGCATTTAATCTACATTGTTAAGTTAATTAGCATTGCCAGCTAAATTAATCCGTAAGTGTGGATAAACTAATAAAAAAATATTATTGATTTAATTTTTTAAACATTATTTTATTGATGATTTAATATTAAAAAATAAATTAGATTAATAGGTACATCTACTTTAATTAAATAAATAAAAATATAGGGATTTTTTAAAAGACAAATCAATTACTCTCATCCTAATAAAGGACATTATATTCTTAGAATTAGTTTCAAAGACAACCTTTTAATCGATGATAAAATAAATTTTAATTTATTAAAAATAAAAAATAGTTGTTTCCAAAACTACCCCTTATTAAAGATAACAACTGCTAAAAAATTAAATAATATAAAAATAAAAATAACAAAAGCTCAAATTCAAACTAAATATCTCAAATAAATATTTCAAATTTGAACATGTAATCGAAATATTATCACAAAGGTCAACCAAGAACATAAATATTAAATATATATATATTATTATTATTAATTCCAAAAACTCTGAATTTCAAATCAATTATCAAATGATAAGATGCTACAATTTGAAAAAGAAAAAAAATAAAAATACTTGAGAATGATGATCCTTTAAAAAAAATTAAAATTTTGATGAATTTTTTTAGAATTATTTGTAAGCTCATTTATTTCACATAATTTCATAAAAAATATTTTTTTTGAAGCACAAAATAAATCTCAAAGGTTTATGGTATATTGTTTGCATAATTATCCTCTCACAAACCATTCCAACAAAAGAAAATACTATTTGTATTATAAATTTGAGTACCAAATGTCGTGCTAGCTAATTAATTACATGATCATAAATACTTTATATAATTATATATTAAAAATTTGATAAACATGAAATAGGTTTATTGTGCTTGTCAACATAGAAGAATATGTATACTTGATTTTTAAATCTTTATTATTATTATTATTATTGTTATTATTATTATTATTATTATTATTATTATTATTATTATTATTATTATTATTATTATTATTATTATTATTATTATTATTATTATTATTATTATTATTATGCATAGTTGAACGAAACAGGTGAAAATATTAATAATATAGTTAATTGAAAATATTTTTTAATACAACCCTTTAAAAATTCTTTAAGGGTGTGTTTGGAATGTGAATTTGAGAGAAGATTTGAACATGAGATTTGGATTTGGAATCTCAAATCTAAATATTTTTGTTTGGTGTGAAATTATGATTTGAGATTTATAAATATATTCAAATAGTGAGATTTGATAGTTATCTTAAAATCATAACTTTGAAATTTTAAAGATGGGTTGTTCCTTCTAGATCCCAAACTCACAAATTTGAAAATAAATAATAAATAATAATTAATTTTTAAATAAATTATTATTTTTTTATTATTATAACTATACTTATAATATTAATTATAACAATAATACTAGGGATGGCAAAGGGTCGTGTATTGTCTAAACCCGAACCCAACACGCTTATAAACACATCCCAAATCGATGTAGGTTTTATTTTTTTAAAATCTAAATCCATCGCGAATAGTGTACGCATAAACTGATTCTCGCCCCGTGGTAATTACGCTATATTATAAGGAATAAAATACTATAATAGGGGCGGATCGAGCCAAATAGGTTAATTTTGTGTAAGCCTGACTTTCGCCACGGTGTCAAAAAATAAAAGTAGGCTACTAATCAACTAAATATAAATTTTAGCGGGATAATATTTGGATTTAGAAATCAATTTCCTTGTATTTGTTAAGTAAATACAAAATTTTAAACTCTTGTATTTCAAATATGCAATATTTGAATCTTTGATTTATGAATTTTAAAGCTAAATTCAATTCTATAATCCAAATGCACCCTAAAAGAAAATAGGAAATAAATTAAAATTGAAATAGATTTCGATTTTGATTAGGAATCTAAATTAAAATGTAATCTAAATTCGTACAATTATAAACTAATTTTAATTGGTGGATATACTTTTTAATTTTAAAAAAAATGTACAAAATTTGTTTGTTAAACACAACACATTGATTATTGAACCAAATAATTAATTATTCAATACTACATAAGACATATTTTAAGTGTTATTTAGGATTTCATACGCATACTTTTGTATCTGATCAAATTATTAAAATTTGAGTTTGTTTGAAACACCTTAAATTAAGAAAATATGTTTTTTTTAATATTATTTTGTGTTATTGTGTTAAAATTATTATTTAGTTGAACAGTGACCGATAAAACCAGTAGCATAGGCTATATGAGATGCTTCAAATTAATTTTTGGGTTTTTATTATGATATAATTTGTCATGAATAATAATAAAATGACTAAATTGAAAGTGTTATTGAAAGAATTGAGTTGTATGTAATTTGTAAACCTATTATATAGAGATGAAAATTCAAAGTCAAATATATTTTAAAAGTGTTATTTCTCATAAACTTATGTTATTAATTAACTGTAAAATTGAAAAGACGAAAGCACTCATAAACACTTATTCTAATATAGAATTGGGTTGTCCTAAGTCTATTTGGCAAATAAAATCTTTAATGAATCATGTTTGGTTAAGATTTTAAAACATGTTTTGAAAAGTGAATTTAATTTTTGTTGATGTTTTTTTCAACTAATTCAAAAAAACTCATGAAAAAATTAAAAAAATAGTCACAATGAATCTTATTTTATAGATCTTGATGATTAGGTTCAAATATATATATTTTTTTTGTCTAATTCCGATGTTTGAATTTAAAGTTACGGTGTTTTAAAAATTTATGAAAGAGAAATTAAACTGAAATGAATTTTGGAAAGTGTGAAGTAAAATTGACTTTTTGGTAGAAATTTTAAAAACTTGATTTTAAAATCTCAACCAAACACTACCTAAAGTTTAATTAAAAAAATAAAAATAGAACAGGTTACCTTAACCTTTTATCACGGGTTAAAGGATTTGTTACCTCACCAATATGTATTAATTATTGTCAGTACCCATCGATGGATAGAGAGAGAAGGTAACCATTGAAAACTCATAAATATATATATATATATATATATATATATTTATCAAATAACAATTTTTTAGATTAACCAAGTAAAATCCAATAAAAGAAAGAAGATGACAAGATATAATTGGTATTTCCAAGATCAAATGGCACCAAAAGAAGCCATTTATTATGACGACCACTCTTAAATATTGCATCCAAGCCATTATACTTAGATAAACTATTTTTTCTCCATAATTGGTAAATGACACTCAAATATATAAATATATATATATATATATATCAAGGTGTAATATGCATAGAAGTACATTGTATAAGAAAAAAAATTCTAAAATATTAGGTTACATTCATTGGGTTAAAAAAAGAGGCGCATATAATTTCGTAAAGAGAGCAGCTAACATGGTGAAATTCATACAGTAGAGAATTAATGAGCAATAGAATGAAATGTGGAGGGAGAAGAAACAAGGTGGAATTGAACGAGAATGGAGAAGAAAAGTTATTTAGGGTATTGTGTAACCAATTAAAATCGAATAAAGTAAATGAGATGAGAGGATATAGGTGGTATTTCCATAATCAATTGGCACCAGAAGAAGCCATTTTTCAGGATGACCATTCTTAAATAATCAAGGTGTAATACGTATAGAAATACACTATATAAAAAAATTCTATATTATTAGGCTACATTCCTTGGGTTAAAAAAAAGGCACATATAATTTTGTAAAGAGAACAGCTAACCTGGCGAAATACACGCCGTAGAGAATTAATGGGCAATAGAATTGAATGTGGAGGGAGAAGAAATGCGATAGAATTGAACGTGGAAGTAAAAGAAAAGTGAATGAGGGTTTTGTAATAAATGGGAGAGAAATTGTGATATTGTAGAAATGAACCACGTAAAACATGAGGTTAATATTATGGGAATTGATATAATGAAAATAAATTTTTGATAAATATAATGAGATATAAGTGGACATAATTATGCTTTAAATAATTAAAGTGCCACACTACCTATAAGCCGTTACATCAAAAGATAAATAGCTAAGGAAAAATCCTAACCATGACTAATCTTTTTGGTGGGAATTATGTGATTTATTAATAGAGATATATTAAATTCTTATAACACTTCAAGTAATTATATATAAAAAAACATCTCTATTAAATTTGACAATAAATTGTTAATTTAACACTCCAAATAAATTATCAAACATGTATTAGAATATACCTGTTAGAATAACACATTATCAATAATAAATTATAAGTTAATGAATGAATCTTTAATGAATTCGGGTGATTATCAGCTTCACCCATTCGACACGAAATAATAACTAATCTATTATAGATCAATCTAAACAAATTCGAGTAACCCGTTAGACCTGTTTATTAAATCAAGAAAAGATTTGTTTCTAAAAATATATATAGATGTTGATAATTTATTTTTATTTTTGCTTTTGTTGGAAGAATAGATGTTGATAGTTTTACTTTTGTACTCATCTTATCCTTGTAATAATAATAAAAAATTAGAGAATTTTATTATTATTATTTTTGTTTATAGAGTAAGGCCTTTTTCCTGTTGCATGCGGAAGTCAAGTCAACCTTTCTTGCAAAGCTCATTTCAATTTCCTCTTGCTCTGTTCTTTACTTCAAAACCTTCAAAACAGAGAGCTACCGTGACCAGCGCAATGGCCTACGAAACAGATCCACCTTCACCGTCGCGCCGATTGCTCGTCGTGTTATCTTACATAAACCTTTCTAATAAGGCCTTTGTGTTCATCATCACCACTCTCTGTTTCATCATTCTTATCACTGATACCCAAGCTGCACCCAGTTACCGCTACACTAGATGCCTTAACACAACTACCTACACTCCCAATTCCACATACCAAACGAACCTCAATCTCCTCCTCTCTTCCCTCTCTTCCAACTCCATCAATGACGGCACCGTCTTTTCCAACTCCTCCGCCGGCCTAACCCCCACTAACATCGCTTACGGCCTCTTCCTCTGCCGCGGCGACTTAGACACCCCCACTTGCCGCGACTGCGTGGCAACCGCCACCAGAGATATAACGAACCAATGCCCAAATGAGACATCTGCAGTGATCTGGTACGATGAGTGCATGTTAAGATACAATAACAGCAACTCCTTGGGCACCTTGGTGGATAAACCAAAGATTTGCATGATAAATTCCGAGGATACTAAGGAGCCAGCTCGGTTTCGACGAGTGCTGGAAGAAACTATGGATGAATTAGCAAAGATGGCTACGACGGATTCTCCAAACGGTCAATTTGTTAAGGGTTTTGCTACCCGAGAAGTTAATTTTACGAGTTTACAAAGAATTTATGGATTAGTGCAGTGTACACCGGATTTATCTAATGTTGACTGTACCCGGTGCATTCAAAGTGCTTTAAGGTTTGTGCAACGGTTCTCCACTACAGCGGTTGGGGGTAGGGCATCGCTTCCAAGCTGTAATATTCGATATGAGATCTACCGATTTTACCGTCAACTTGCTCCCCCAGCTCCAAACTCTTTAACAAGGCCTAGAGGAGGTAAATTAGTCCATTATTCTTTGATTATAGTAATTTTTAATTGTTAATGTAAGATCTAGTTTCACGGCTGTGTTTATTTATTTATTATTATTATTATTATTTTATTTAATTTTTTTTGTTTTTGTGCGTGTCTCAATTAATCGTCTGTTTGCTTATGCAGGGAAAAGAAAAATCTCACCGACAACAATTATTGCTATTGCTATTTCAGTAACTATATTTGTGCTACTTTTTGTGATCGGACTTTGTTATACAATTAGAAAATCAAAGAAAAGCTACGATGATGTAACCAAAGAAACAGGTAACTAATCACAAGGTTAAAATCTTGGATGGACTTCAAATGCATGTCCTTCTCTTGTTTGTGTGTTAGTAACTGTATTCGTTATGTATTCGTTACATTTAAAATTAAGGGGTTTTCCCTTATGGTTTAAAAATAAAATAATATATATATATATATGCATTACTTTGGCTCTTGTTTAGTTGCAGATGCAACTGAAATTTCCGATGTTCAGTCATTGCAATTTGATTTGGGCACAATTCAAGTTGCCACAAACAACTTCTCGAATGAAAACAAGATAGGTCAAGGAGGATTTGGTATCGTCTACAAGGTATGAAGATGGAAGCACCTTGATGTTGTAGAGACTCATATTTGTGAACCAAATATGATCAGTTCAAAAGGAATTAGATAATCTTAAACTCGTAAGTTAGGTTTTGTTAACATGTAAAATGGTCACTTCGATAATCTTTTTGTAAATCAATTTGTAGGGTACTCTTGCCAATGGTCAAGATATAGCAGTAAAGAGGCTATCAAAAAGCTCAAGACAAGGTGAATTAGAATTCAAGAATGAGGTGGTTTTAGTGGCCAAGCTTCAACACAGAAACCTTGTGAGGCTTTTGGGTTTTTGCCTTGAAGGGGAGGAGAAAATACTCGTCTATGAATACATCCCCAACAAAAGCCTCGATTACTTTCTCTTCGGTTAGTCCCTTTGAACTTACTTCTTTTTTTCTCACTATCTTTTTGAGTTTAGTCGGTAAATTACAAATGAATGCATAAACATGAAGTCATTAACAATTTATATTGTCTTTGAATGTAATTAATGGATTTCAATTTGGATATGTGCCATGACAAATATAATGTAGACCCTGAGAAACAAGGACAACTACATTGGTCGATACGTTACAAAATTATAGGAGGAATTGCTAGAGGGATGCTTTATCTTCATGAAGATTCTCGGCTAAGAATCATACATCGAGATCTCAAAGCTAGCAATATTTTGTTAGATGAAAAAATGAATCCAAAGGTTTCAGATTTCGGGATGGCAAGGATTTTTGGTGTGGATCAAACTCAAGGAAACACGAACAGAATCGTTGGAACCTAGTAAGAACAACTCTACAAAAAGCATTTCATTATGTAATATACACAATTAGGTGATTGTCATAGGAAAAACTGTCTTAGAATTTGCTTTTTTTTTTTAGCCTTTGATTGCTAAATTATGAATGTTGAACTCCAAATGCTTAATGCTCGACGGAGCTCTAAAACATATATTTGCTTTTATTTGGCTTTGAATGTTGAATATATGGCATTTTACTATTTTTACCCTTGCAATGTATAACCCTAGGTAATGAATGAAAAGAATAGGCACATTATTGCAATATAATATCATTAAAGTTAAACTACACATTCAACACTAAACTTGCATCTAATTTAATTCAGCATTAAAAAGAAAAAAAAAAGAGAGCACTATTTCTACCTTTGAATGCTGAATGGAAGTGCATTAACATTGAGAGGTATAAACAAACGCCAACTTAGTATGTTTGTACATTTTTTTTGGGTCTAGATCATTATAATTAAAGTTGTTTCGTGCTATCAGTGGTTACATGTCTCCAGAATATGCAATGCATGGGCATTTTTCGGTGGGGTCAGACGTGTTCAGTTTTGGCGTCTTAGTTCTTGAGATCATCAGTGGCAAAAAGAACAGTTGTTTTCATCCATCAGTCCATGGCGAGGACTTTCTCACCCACGTGCGTGTAAACCAAAATTGTGTTTTTTTAATTTTCCTCGTACTAGAATTAATAGATATCAATTAATGCAACTTCAAATAATATTATAATTGCAGGCATGGAAAATGTGGAAGGATGGGACGCCATTAGAGTTGATGGATCTGACTCTAGCAGATAGTTATGTGAGAAACGAAGTGATGAGATGCATCCAAATGGGCTTGTTGTGTGTTCAAGAAGAAGTGGACTCGAGGCCTTCAATGGCCACAATAGTTCTCATGCTCGGCAACCATACTCTATCACTGCCGTTGCCCGAACAACCACCTTTTTACTATCGTAGTAGAATTGAATCACAAGCACCAAAAGGGCCAGAATTAGATAAATCGATGAGCAATTCAGCAGCGATGGTGTCTGTTGATGAAGCTTTGATTACTGAAATACAACCTAGATAGTATGATAAAGCTTGAGAATTTTAGTTGCTTCATATTCTATGAAAAATAAAAACTCCAAGTTTTTTCGGTGGTTGGTTCATGTAAAATGACTAAGGTTTCTTTGGCAACACAAGTGAAGTCCCCCTTTCTCAACTCTCTCACTCTCTCTCTCTGCAACAATTAATGTAAGAAATATACTTGATTTATTTACTATATATTAACCTATACGATAGCATGAATAAACTTATAAAAAGGACTATATATTATTAATATCAATGTTAAACAAAATTAATTGAAACATTTGTCTATGACACAACATATGATTTTATTTGTTATATACTCGGTTTTTCTTTTTATTGGGTGTGTGCAAGAAGTAAGTTGTGCGATTGGCTTTCGAACATCATAATATATATTTATTCTTTAATCCACTCACAATTTTATTTTTCTCACCCCAGTATAAGAAAACTTTATCCTTATTCCAATGGTTTTCAACAAAAACTTTCAACTCATCCCAATGATGGGTGAGTTTACTAAAAGCATAAAAACAAATAGAAGGACGTTAACTTGTGTCGTTGCTAAAACAAAAACATTGAAACCAAAACTTGCGTTGCTTATACCAATTCCAATAATTAAAAATAAGTTGCATGTATGACCATTCATTAGGTTATAAGTAGATTGAAATCAGTGTTTTACCTTACAATAAATCCATTAATGTTGCGCTTCTCCCAATCAAACTAGGATATCAAAAATCGATAGCTTATTTTCTAAAAGGACTCGGTAAAAAAAGGTTAAACTAAAATTGAGTCACAATCCATATTAAGTGAATTCAACAAACATAGTAAAAAACTCTAAACCTTACAAAATATCTACAATTACCAAAAAAATTTTACTAAAGCAAATCCAAACACGGTCTCACAATAAGCAATAAAAACGCAATATAGAACAAATCAAGCTATCATATTATATTTAATAAACAACAAAAACAACAAGGAAATTCAATAGGGACATAAGGAATATAGATTAAACTAAAATTTGTTAATTTAAACTCATCGCCATAAATCAAATATAACGATCGTGCATTCATCAATAACCAATCCATATTAAGAAAAAAAAGACTAAAGTTGGAGGAGAAGAGAAATCTAGTAGTAGAGGTGAGTTTATTCAAATTTAGGGAGAAAGAAACAAAAATAGGTTCTACACAATTTGGGTTGAGAAGAATGATTAAACGCTATTTTTCAGGTTAGTTTAATTTAGATTTGGACTTTTGTAGAGTTAAGAAGAATAAAAATATTAGTTTATTTAAAAACACTCAATATATTTAGATAGCAAGTGAAATGTTCATTTTTCTTCAAGTGTATCTCTAGCCAATTCTATTTGTTCTCAGTGAAGAATCTCTTTAGTCTTTCAAATAATTGATTGTTGCATTTCCTTGAGGATTTAGATATGGACATAATGGTGTGTCAATCTTGATATTCAATTTTATCTGATAGTATTTAGGTTATATGGAATGTGACTTGGTCATTTGTAAGATGAATAGTTGCAACACAAAGTGTAAAGAGGTAGTTCAGCCCTGTGAGGGGTGTTACTCCACCCATGTGAAATGAGCTTAGAGGGATCTTTATATTAGAATAGTGTTACAAGTGGAAGTAAATAAAATCACTCAACTAATCTAAATATAGGTAGAAAACCCAAAACAAATGCCGAGACTATTAGACAATGAATGCTTGATTCAATATTCTCTACATACTTGCCTACTAAATGTTCTTGAGCCACTTGTTTCCTTTTCAAGGCTCTCCAATAATTCCTTCTCTATTAATGCTTAACTGCACATTTTGTTATCCAGCCTCCTCCTTTTGAAGGAATAAATGTCTTCTATATATACATAATGCTTAAGCATGCCCAATCCCCTGAAACCAGGGTTGTAATCATATGTAATTTTCTGCCACAGTGGGTAAAACCCATGCTTTGCACTTTAGTATTGCTTAATCTTCACTCCAACCACCTTATTGTGATGGCTGAGATGCATTTAATGTCAACATGGTGTTATGGCACCAAACAGTGTGCTTCAACGCTAGAAAACACTGTTGAAGCCAATTGCTTTGCCACATCACTCTGCTACGAACCCCAGAGCCAAGCCAACCCGGCATATGGACTTCCATAGTAATCCTTATTAGGTCCTGTGAACATGTTGAGGACATTACTGTGGGCCCACCAGCCTTATATATTAATCACGCTAAACTGTTGGCCTAATAATGGTGCCCTTAATTTTTGTTGATGTAGCTTCCATGGCGGACGTTGACTTATTGACTTTGCCAAACCAAAATTCACTCATTAAGACATTTTTCGTGTTTGGTTGACCATCATGGGTGAGCTTTCAGAGATCGGGTAAGTTCTCCTATGGTATGCGTTTGTTAGTATTACCTCTTGACATGTGAAAAGTAAGTTATTGATTTATGATCACCCTCAATTTTTGAAGATTGTTAGACATTGCCATAAGGAGAACCATACTCGAAAATCAACTCGATCCGATAGTCAGATCACCTAAAATTCAGAAAATTGATATTCACTTTAGGTAATCAAACGGAGACCTTCCTGAATTCCAAATTAGCTTAAATTTGTCCAGTAGTTAGGTTATATCATGGGGAGAAACTTACTGGAAAATTAGATTAATCTGATTCTCCGTTGGGCTAGGATAGTAAAACCCGTTTTGGGAAATAAAGGTTTGTCTTGTAGACAATTGCCACAGGGACATTTGTCCACATGATACAAAATTTTTTTGTCAAGTGGACAAACCTAGGGGGCATTTGTCCACACGACAAACCCCTACATTTTTCTACAAGACAAAAGTCTAAAATTGAAAACCGTCAAATCTTGTGTAATGAGACTTCCCGACCTCTGGTCATCCTCAAATTTGGAGGGCTATTATAATGTACTATAAGGTATAAAATACTAAAAAATTAGCTCGATCCAACAATTGGATCTCCAAAAATTCAAAAAATTGGGAATTCATCTCTGAAAATCAGGCGGAGGCCTTCCTAAAGCCCAAATAAGCTCCAATTTGGTCTATATAGGTTTTGGTATGGACTACAAGATAGTAAAAAATCATATCGACCTGATATCATGTTTGTCCAGAATAGCAAAAATCGTCTCGGGCCAAAAATATTTGTCTTGTGGACAAATGCCCTGAAAGCATCTGTTCATAAGACACAAAAGACATTTATCTCGTAGATAGATGTGGGGAGCATCTGTCCACATGACAAACCCCCTGCTGGCCCAACCCGTATTATTCTACACATATTATATAATATAGATATGTATATATGTATACATATAATATATATAGATATGTATCAACCCGTATTATTCTACACATATTATATAATGTAGATATGTATATATGTATACATATAATAGAATATAGATATATATATATATATATATAGAGTTCATTTTTAGTGCGGATCGGGCTTTTTTACAACCCTTTTTCGTCGTAAAAACATTGGGTAACATTTTTTACGATGAAAAAGCGTTGTAAAAAGGCCTAGTCCACACTTAAAAATTTACGTATATATAAATGTTATTTATATGTAGATAGAGAAAAATAAACATAAAAGGGAAAGAGAACAAGGAGAATGGAAGAGTCAATGCAGAGAGAGATTTTTCCTTAAAATGCAAAGAGAGAGCGATATTTCTCTAACTTCGACGACCATCACTCTTACTAGTTCCACCACCCCCATCTCTTTCCCTTTCTAGAAACAAAACACTTGCCTCCATAAGAAGGTAGTGCTGGCCGGCCTCAAGTACACAATGGCCCCCCTTCCTTCGTTTGGTCTGTTTTTTTTTTTTTTTTTTTTATTTCTATCATTTGATTAACATAATTAATAATGTACCAACACTTTGGTAGGAAAAACAAGAGTATACTAGTGGGAAATAAGTTTTAGTGTTTTTTTTCCCCAAACTGAGCCCGTTTGGATTGAAGGGGAGTGATGGAAAGGAAATAATTAATTAGGAAGGGAATGAATGGAATAGAATGAAAATGAATGAGTTTAATTTTATTGTTGTTTGGATTGCTAAGGATGGAATATAATGGAAAAGAATGAGTTTAATTTCATTGGTGTTTAATTTTATTGGCATTCCCTCCACTTCCTCTCTACTCCCTTTTATAATTCTATTTAAACATGTGAAATGTAATCATTTCTTATCTTTTCCTTTCCTTTCCTTCTCATTCCCTCAATCCAAACACAACATTTGGTTATAAAGGTGTTACCATTTGGCCAAAGCCTTTCATTGGTGTCCATGTACAATTGTTAGAATGCCCTACCCATTCTCTTTCCCTCTTTATAATTTAGTAAATTTCTTTAAGTGATGTTTGTTGCATTCTCGAATGTTCCTATATTACTCTTACGAATTTCACCCTTTCGAGTTTCCCTATATTACTCTTATGAATTTCACCCTTCATCTTTCTATACAATTTATCAAGTACTTTTGCTTAAAATATATATATATATATATATATATATATATATATTTGCTTTACTTCTAAAAGCATATGTGCAATCTAATAGTACCATATAATATTTTTTTCCCTTTTAAGTACAAAGTCGTATAATATCATATAGTTACAATGGGTCAGAGTGGATAAATTCAGATAGGAGTAGATTCGAGTCCAACTAGGAGTAGCAATTTGTGTTTTTCATTATGTTTGGCCTCACACAACACAACACAATATCGTGCTATTTTTACAGAACACGACCTGTCGAATACATACTACAAGACTATAGACAATATTGCAGTTTTTGGGTCCTAATAAACATATTAAAACACAATTTGAAACAATGATTTTCTCTCATTAAACACGATTAGACCTAATTAACATGACAATACAATTAACAAATCATAGGGACATAATAAACATGTTATAACACGAATATAAATAATAATTTTCTCTAATTTCGATGCGATAAGACCTAATTAAGATGATAAGGCACGATTAACAAAACATATCTCCAATTTTATGTCAATTTCATTTTAAAATTCAGACAAGAATACGACATAATACGATTTCGTGTTAAAAATTATAGACACGAACACCAATTCTTGACTCAATTTTGTATCATACTATCTAGTCATTTCTAAAATTGCCACTTCTAGGTCCAACCACAACTAATTTTTTTTTGGAGGGGGGTATGTTCAAAATTTTCAACATAAAACTTGCCTTAGGTCAGGCTAGGAAGAGTTTAGGTCAGGCATAGTTTTAAATAGGTTGAGTTTCAATCTTTCCAACCCACTCACAAATATATCCATTACTATCCTACTAACAACCATAAATGAATTCAAATTTAATTTGCTTTCAATAAAAATATAATTTTTATATTAAATCAAAAGCTTATGTTTTAAAATTGACATATATAAACAAAGATAATTAAAAAAAATTACTAATGTAATTAGGATAGGTAAATTTCTAATTTACACATGATAAAACCTAATTAACATGATTATACACGAATAACACAACATATCTCTAATTTCATGTCAAGTCCGTTTTAAAATTCAGACACGAATACGACAAAATACGATTTCGTATAAAAATTCTAAACATGAACATGAATTCTTAACTCAATTTTTTTTCATACTATCATGTTGTTTCTAAAATTTCCACTTCTAGGTCTAACCTCAACTAATATATTTTAATTTTTTTAGTTCGGAAGTTGGGAGGGGGGGGGTTAGGTTCAAATTTTTAACATTAGACCTGCCTCAGGTTAGGCCAAGATAGGTTTAGGCCAGGCATAGTTTTAGAAGGATTGGGTTCCGAACTAAATGCAAATATAATTAATCTAAGAATTGAAAATGTATATTATTGAAAGAAAATGGAATCTTAAAAATGAAAGCAAAAGATAATAAAAAAGAAATTAAAAAGGAAACGAAAAAAAATTGCAACTATATACGCAAGAAATTAAAAAAAATGGTAATCCAAAGGAAAAACACATCCATGTACAAAATATACTATGAATAAAAAAACTTTTCTAACTTTAGTAGTGTGAAAACTATTTGAAAACAAAGACCTAAAGTAAATACACTAATGTAGATAAACAAATCAAAAAAGTAGATGAAAATAAAAAAGTACGAAGAAAAAGGCAATAAAAAGGGAGATAAAAGAAGGAGAGAGAGATTGCAACAATTAACGTAAAAAGAGATTGCAACAATTGACGTAAAAAACTGCACAAAATAGTAACTCTAAGCAAATTCACCTATACACAATTCTAGACTCATATATTCAAGTTAACTTGTACAAGTGAGATAAAAACTTAAGATACTACGAAATTTTTGTGAATAATGCGAGTGGATATATCCACCCATGAATAAGATAAAATAATCTAAAAGGTGCATTGTTAAAAGAAAGAATATTTCTAAAGTGGAAAGAAAAGGCATTAAGGGCGGTGAAAGGGAAAAAGATAGAGTAATTATTTTATTAATTTTATGCAAAAAATTAGTAATTTTATCTAAAATTTGGCACAATTATAAGAAGGACCATGTCGACTAATTGTTTTTTCACAAATTGCTATTTTAATAAATCTTCCGTATGTTACATTGTACTTTATGCTTATATTGTAATTTATTCAATCTTATTCATTAATTTATTTATTTCATGCTATGGTTTTCACATACGTTTTTTTATTTTATTTTATCCATGCTTTATAGTCTTAATTAATCTAGAGCACTCTTTTGTGGATAAAAAATTATA
The DNA here is from genome assembly GCA_021464415.1 of Lonicera japonica. Lineage (NCBI taxonomy): Eukaryota > Viridiplantae > Streptophyta > Magnoliopsida > Dipsacales > Caprifoliaceae > Lonicera > Lonicera japonica. The sequence goes on from CM038470.1 coordinate 55,847,688, forward strand.
TTACTTTACAACTGTAAATAGTTTTTAATTTGATATATGAACATCACAAATCATATGAAGTGGATGACTACTTAAGGATGTGTTTAAACACTATATGGTGAAATATATTATTTATTCATAGAATGACACTATATAATACTTGATTAATTAAAATTTCTACACAATGTCTTTATTTATTCTTTTGTTTTAGAGTTGATACGGATGTCACTGGAAAAAAAAGTTATAAGAAGGACCATGTTGACTAATTTTATGTGCACAAATTGCTATTTTAATAAATCTTATGTATGTTCTATTGTACTTTCTGCTTATATTTTTTTGTAATTTATTCATAAACTCCATTTTGTAAAAACTTGTTATATTTCTCCTATAATCGTTATATTCATTACATAATTTAGTTTGGTATCAGTTACTTATTTTCTCAGTTGCATTGAATGGCTTATCACAAAAAATCACTAACTAAATGCAAAAAAAATTTATCTTTCACTATACACATGTAGGGTGTGCCAGGAATCTAGTAATAATAAAGCAAGTCACAAAGTCATGTTATTTTTATGAAACAAAAACATAACCTACTTAAAATACATCACAAGATAACATATATGATTATAGTTTTTGGGTCCTAATAAATACGTTATAACATGAGTAGAAATATAAATTTCTTTGTATACACATATGGTGTACACCGGAAGTTAGTATAAATAATAAATATATTATAATTTATTTATTTTTAAAAATCAGGTATTTTTTTTGTCTAGCGGATTGGCTATGCAACGAGCGTAGCCATCCGTAGACTTATTCCTCCCCCAATCACAAAAAATGCCTGATTGCAACGTAGATTTCTCCTTATTTGTTTTTCCACGCTCCTTTTTCTCTTCCTCCTCTTCATCCCCACCTTCTTGGGTGGATCCCAGTTGTTCCTATTTAGTCAGGTCTTTTTCAGTTTCTCATTAAATAGTTTGGATGTGCGTGAAAATTGATTAAGATATTGTCTAATTTAAAAAAATAAAAAATAAATAAAATTTAAGATATAATATTTTTTTATTTTTAAGATTGCTTTCTAATTTTTCTTACTTTGGACCCACCGGTTGGTCTCTTAAGTAAGATTCACGTGGGTGTGACGTTGTTTCCAACTGATACTACTTTCTCTATGCTAAAATTGCCATTTTCTCAATATTTTCTGTAAATATTTTGTTGTGACATGATATATTGACAATATCTTCTTAGATTTAAATATATAAGTAGTGTAAACACAGTGGTACATTTAAAAATTAATTAGTATATCCATGAAATTTGTTAGGTGTTTTATTGTTGATTAATATTAGTGCACATGCAACACACTTGATTTATTTTCAAAATGCATGAATATTAATAGAAAATTACCACTGAAAAAAATGTGGTTGAGCTGTTTGTAAAATTAAGTTAGGCCTCATCAAACAATCCTCGAGCATTAACCACCATTACCAGTGGTGCTCGGACTTCTTGGAGGAGTAGTGGGTGATATACTTCCTGGAGGTGTAGTGGGTGATGTACTTCATAGAGAAAAAAGTAAGTAAAATATTTTACGTAATTTAATTCCGAGGAGCAATGTCTAACGTAATGCACTTCTTAAAAAAAAATGAAAATATTTTTTGTCTTTTATTCTTATCGGGTGAGTTGTACTTCAATTATATTGTGTGAAAGTGCAACTCATCTAATGTATGACGATAAGATTATCCGATAAGTGTAGTATTGCTCAAAGAAATAGTATGGAAGGTAAAAATTCTAAACATGGTCAATTTCAATGTTTAAAAATTAAAAAATTAACATATATCAGAAAAACTCATTCTCACATTCCCAATTATTCCACTCAAATAGGTCGCAGCCAGACGGACCCATCTCCATTATTTTCGCATTCCCAAATATTCCACTCAAGTGGGTCCCTCTCCCGCAGCCAGACGGAGTCATCTCCACTATTTTCGTGTTCCACCCAAACACGGCATTCCGGACTTGGCTCATCTTCGATTTTTCTCTCCTTGAATTTTTTTCAAAATAATTTGTGGTTATTATTCTTAATAAGCAGATCCTGTTTTACAGAAAAATATTAAAAATGTTAATATAAAATTTTAATCAAAAAAATTGAATATATATAAATTTTTTCAATATATCTACTTTTAGGTTAATTTTTTTTTTATAAAATTTGGTAAAATTTATCTACTCACTATACATACTAGTCTTTGGAGTACACTTTATGTGTGTGCGGTAGATGCAATAAAATAAATTATATGTAAAATAATATATCATAAGTATATAATTAGTTATGGCCTCTTTGTGAAAAAAAATTTATTATAAAATTAGTTCACTTTTGATTAGTCAATTAAACGTTTATGCAACTAAAATGATTCAATTTTAGTTGATGGAGTGTTTGGACATCTTAATTAAGATATTGATAATGTTATAACAAAAGTTTTTGAAATGGGTGTTCTTGTATACATCACAAAGTCTTTTTTTAACCCCGTTTATCTTTTTATGGCCGGTGTTGATAAGTTTGCAATCAAAGAATTTCTTATTTTTTTATTTACTAAAAAAGAAAAGAAAAGAAAAAAAACCTTTTAATTCTTCAATGCCACAAAAAAAACAAAGGAGTTTTTTTGTTTTTTTAGGATTTATGAACTATTTAGTTAGCGGTGTATATTTCATTTATAATCTTCAACCACTCTTACTTAAGATTATCAATAAAGTTAGTAGGAGCCGGAAAATTAACATCAAATTTTCTTTGAAAATCAGCTATCCAAGACAAAGGAAAATTCAGTTGCATATTTCAGAGAAAGATTTATTGATTGTTGAGAAAATATGATAAAAAAATTCACTAAAATCTCAATGGTGTGCTGTGTCAAACAAATTCAACACTAATTACAATGAGTAAAAACATGTGTGATTTGACAAAACAGTGGTCAAAATTGTATTGGTACCTCTTTGTTTGAAAGTTGAATATAAAACATGGTGAATTGAAAGTTGTTGATAGGGTGGGCTAAAAGTAGGGTCAAAAGACTGTTTTCGTGTGTTTATTTAAGAGCACTCTTTTAAAATCCTTTATGTTTCTTAAAATTTTATGTAGTGGTATCAACATCAAAGTTACGGATATACCTCAAAGTTGCAAACCGAAGTTAAATTACAAAAACCAAATAAAAGTTAAAATTACCAAACAAAAACAATGTTCAACTTTGAGGTAAAAGAAGCACATAGAGGAATGATTAATTATAAATATTAATTGATTAAATATATATATATATAGATTTAAGTCTCTTCAATCAAGAACAACAAAAATCTCGCCGAGCCTCCTTGGTAAAATTAAAACATGAGATTTTTTCCAAGTTGGAGAGGGTGTCTCTCCCAACTACACTAAACCACTTGTTCTACCTTTTTCTTTTAGGGTTAAATGGTAATGAATTTTTACCCTTTTAACACTTTTAGCATCCAACTTTTTTTGCAATCAATCAAGGTAATAAACTTTTTAATTGCTATCTATTAAATCTATCCATTACTTTCCGCTAAAAAACCCAATAGAAAACTAAATTTATTTACAGAAACCACACCAACTTTTAATTTATTTACACAAATCACTCATACTTTTTAATTTTATATCATATGTATTTGCAGAGACCACTTTTTTACTATAACCCTTCAAATTATTCCCCTTTAAATTAATTTTTTCTATTTCAAACAAAAAACAGAAAAAATGAAGCATGCTTTAATAAAAAATAAGGGACAAACACACGACTCAATTGTTTGCTATTTTTCTTTTTGGTACATCAAAGTTGTAGGAATTTTGTTTTAAGGGCTTATTTTTTCGTCCCTCAAGGAAGAAAAAAGGTTGTCATTTGAAAATAATTTTTTTCTATAAAATAGCAAATTTTTTTTAACATTCTCTTAATTTTGTGAAAAAATAGCAGCTACAACATATTTTAACAGCAGTAGTATATTGAAATTGATATTTATATTGATTGCATGATATTTATCTTTAATCGAATTCGAATAATTAATTTAATTATTTGAAAATTTTCCTTTCTGTTTTTTACTCTTTTGAAATTTAACCCGAAAACAAAAATCCAAAAGCCATAAAAATCTTTTGAATTAAATAAAATAGACTCAAGTGTAGGAAAATTTAATCAAAAAGGGAATAAATTGAAAGTTTTGGTAAAAAGGTGGTCTATGTAAATACATATAATATAAAATTGAAATGTTACAGGTGGTTTATGACTTTGTGCAAGTACATTAAAAGCTAAGGGCGATTTCTATAAATAAATTTTGTTTTCCGTTAGGCTTTTTTGTGGAAGTTAACAGATAGACCTAATCGATAGTAATTAAAAAAATTAATTACCATGATTGATCATAAAAACCATTGAAAGCTGAAAGTGCTAAAAGGATAAAAGTTCGTTATTATATTTTGCCACTTTGTCGTCTTATTTTTTTTCTTTAGTTATAGTTATATAGATTTATTTTCAAAATGCATGAATAATGATAGAAAATTACCAACGTTTGACTGCCTTTGAAAAAAATGTGGTTGAGCTGTAGTCTTCCCACCCACCGTAAAATTATGTTAGGCCTCATCAAACAATCCTTGAGCATGAGCCACCATTACCAGTGGTGGTCGGAGCTCCTAGAGGGGCAGTGGGTGATGTACTTCTTAGAGAAAAAAGTAAGTGAAATATTTTAGGTCATTTCATTCATAGGTTTAGTTTTTTAGTGTCTTTACCCCGGTTCAAAACTAAAAAACCAGTATTTTAGTTTTCTACCAAAAAGTACACCGTACTTTCAAACTTCCTAAAATTTATTTTACTTTACTTTTTCTCTCATAAAACTTTTAAAACACTATAACTTTAAATCCAAAAATCGGATTTAGATAAACCTACTCATCGAGATCTATAAAATAAAATCAATTGTGACTTTTTTTTTGAGTTTATCTAATGAGTTTTTTTTTTTGTTCTTTTTTTAAAATTGGTTGAAAACAAAAAACTCCAACAAAAACTAAATTCACCTCTCAATCTACTTTTATTTATTCAACTCAAAAAACTCAACCAAACAGCACCTTTGGATTTTCCGAGGAGCAGTGCATAATGTACTTCTTAAAGTAAAAGGAAAATAGTTTTTATCGTCTATTCTTATTGAGTGCATTATATGAATTGTAACTTTATTATTTGATAAGTATTATATTGCTCATAGAAAAAAGAAAATGAAATATTTTTGGTAATTTCACTCACATGCTTAATTTTTTCTGTGTACTAATTTTTTTAAAAGAAAAAAAAAAGGAACCTTTAGGTGTGGAGTTTTATTTCAAAAGATCTCTATACTAATTAGAAGTTGAGCATGTACACTTTCTATATGGGAAATGGTGTTGAAGCCAATCATTCTAAACATGTCGAGTCAGTAATTTAACATTTTAATTACGTTTACATGACGTTGAGAAGATTAACCGTTCAATTTAAGAACTTTTTGATAATTGAAACTATTTGTTTTAATTTTTTAAGAAATATAGAGTATTCACTATAATATGTGTATGCATACCATAATAAGTTACACCACATCATTATTTACTAATATTCAAGTGCTTATCATGTTAATTAATTATTGTATATATAGTTAATATAACAATATTTTACAATTATCAATCCTAAATTCAACAAAAATATATAAATTTAATATATATATATATATATATATATATTATAATCAATAATAAAAAATACATACCATTCGCTATTTTATATTATACATAAATATCCTAAAAATCCACATTGACTTTTCTGAGGACTCATAGAAAGAGACGAGAGTCGTTAAAGATAAACAAATAACTCATTTGTAAGACTATGATGTAGATTGCTGCGTGCACAACAGGGAGTGGACCCATACATTTACTCTCTTCCCATCCCCCCACACCCTCAAAAACCCCGCATGGCATTCTTCGATTTGTCTCTCCATGAAATTTTTCAAAATAGTTTGCGTTTATTATTCTTAATTTGAAATTCTAGTAGGTTAGTAGGTAGCGCCATATATATAAGTATATCTAGTATATGTGTATATATATATATATATGAGCTAAGTTATAAAAAAAGTTTTTCTTATTTTAATGAAAACAAAAAATTCATATTTAGAGATGTAAATATATAAAAAAAATTTATTAAATTTTGTAAAAATTATATATATATGTAGTGATTAGCGAGTAGATAAATTTTATCAAATTTTATAAACAAAAATTCAATTTAAAAATAGGTATATTAAAATATTTATACCTATTAGTTAGTAGTAGGTCAATTCCTCTATGTTAAGCATCTACTATTTCTATTGGGAAATGGTGTTGAAGCCAACCAACATGGTCAATTTCAAGTCGACTACTGTTTATATATCCGAAAAATCCACATTGACTTTTGTAAAGACTCATAGAAAAAGACGAGAGTCGTTAAAGACAAAAATAGCTCATTTGTAAAACCCCGCGATGACTGCAATGTAGATTGCTACTTGCACGACGAGGAGTGGACCCATATATTTACTTTCTTTCCAACCCCCACGTAACCCAAAACAACGAGAGGTCATGGGTCCGAACAAGATCAGGATGCTCACAATATCAAGGTGTAATATGTACAGAAATACACTGTATAAAAAAATTCTATAATATTAGGCTTCATTCCTTGGGTTTAAAAAAAATAAGAAGAAAAGGTACGTATAATTTCATAAAAGAGCAGCTAACTGGCGAAGTTCACGCAACAGAGAATTGAATGCGGAGGGACAAGAAAAGTGATTTAGCGTTTTGTAATATATGGAAGAAAAATTGTGATATTATAAGAATGGACCACGTAAAACGTGCGGTAATATTATGGGAATTGATGTAATGGAAATAAAATTTGGATAAATATAATGAGATATAAGTGGCTATAATTATGCTTCAAATTATAGCGGTGTTATTTACACCCACAAATGTGTCACAAAAACCCACTTTATAATTTAACTAAAAACACATTTTAATACACCCTCCATTGTTTGATATTAAGTGAGTGCTTAGCAATACAATCTCCTCATTTAACTAAAGTTTACTTGAGTACACTAATCTCTTATTAAGTAAACTTTATTTGAAAAACACTTTAGTAATCCATTACCTGATATTATGCGAGTTCTTACCAATAAACTCTGCCCAAGTAAAGCGAGTGTATGTAACTGCACTCAGCTCTCTTTAAGCGAGTCTTAGGGTGTGTTAGTGACAATAAATTTACTTTAGGGGAGTGTTAGTGACAATAAATTTACCTTAGGGGGTGTTTGCAACAATTATGAATGATGTAAATAACACCGTCCTTAAATTACTAGTGTGTCATAACACCAACAAGCTGTTTGGTTAAAAGATAAATAGTTGAGAATAAATCTTAACCACCACTTTTTTTTTGAGATAATGAGTTATAAGGTCTCGCTTCGTAATATTTTATAACTCAAAGGACGGACTCATGTTTAATAAAGAAAAGTAGTACCAATTTCACAATTTGGTTTTACAATAAGGACACTTTTCATAATATTAATTTATTGTAAGGAAAATGATAAATGTTGATGGACAAAAATACCATACTATATCATTTATTCCAATTATACAAAAGACATACTATTCTCTCTTACATACACATAGTTTAGAGAGAGAAAACAAAAAACAAGGAAAATGAGAAGTTTCACCAATAATCTCACATCTTCCACCACCACCACCACCACCAACGTCACCTGAATCTCCGATCATAGCGCCTAGAGGAGCAAGCGCAGTTCTCATCTTCATCTTCATCTTCATCTTCTTCTTCTTCTTCTTCTTCTTCTTTTTATGGATGTGCAATCGTAAAAGATATATAACTTTTGATTGAACCGTTGGATTTGGATGATTTTTGGATATGTTGTTCGGAAGACAAAGTTACTATATTTGCGCGAAAAATTAAGACGATCAGAGGTCTTTTTGCTATCGAAATCGACATATTTCGACAGCCCAGCGAGATTTGAAAAAAAAAATACGATCGTAACTTTTTTTTTTTTTTTTACGAATCTTGTGTCGATCCATATATATATACATATAAATAAATTAAGTAGATGTTAATCTCATCAATTTTGATGGTGCTAAAATTATTTTAGCACCTTATAGTTTGTTATCCAAGTGGTGCTATTTTCTAGTTGTTGTTCAGAAGGTGCTAAAGGCTGCTGTCCAGGGGTGCTAAATGCATTTAGCACCTTCTAGTTGCATTTTTTGGCTGCTATCTAGGGGGTGCTAAATGCATTTAGCACCTTCTGGTTGCTGTCCAGGGGTGCTAAATGCATTTAGCACTTTCTGGTTGCTGTATAGGGGGTGCTAAATGCATTTAGCACCTTTTGGTTGCTGTCCAGGGGTGCTAAATACATTTAGCACCTTCTGGTTGTACTTTCTAGTTGCTGTCCAAGGGTGCTAAATGCATTTAGCACCTTTTAGTTGTACTTTATAATTGATGTTCAGTTGCTGTCCAGGGGTGCTAAATGCATTTAGCACCTTTTGGTTTTATTTTATAGTTGATGTTTAGGGGGTGCTAAATGCATTTAGCACATTCTGGTTGTTATTACTGTCATAATGAGACGATATTATAAGGAAGGGGTATTAGTGTCTTTTTTGTACAATGTCCTTAATTTACATGACTAATTTTTAAATGTCCTTTATAATTATATTATTATTAAAATGTGCCCTTATACCTAATTGCCTCTTTTTTTTTAGCGGGAATTTTGTGATTTATTAATAGATATATTAAATTCTTATAACACTTCAAGTAATTATATAAAAAAATCATCTCTATTAAATTTGGTAAAAATTTATTAATTTAACACTCAGAATAAATTCAAGAAATTGAATCAAGCATGTATTGGAATATACCGGTTAGAATCACATGTTATCGATAATAAATTATTAATTAATGGGTGAATTTTTAATGAATTCAAGTAATTTTTTTTTAATAAAACTAATGTTTATTAAATAAAAAAAATTGTATCTAAAAATATATATAGATGTTGATAATTAATTTTTTTTCTTTTTCAAGATAAGATGTTGATAGTTTTACTTTTGTACTCATCTTATCCTTGTAAAAATAAAAAAGATTAGAGATTTTTATTATTATTCTTTTATTTAGAGTGTAATTCCTTTTTGTCCTTTTTTATTTTTTTCCCTGTAACACGTGGGAGTCAAGTCAACCTTGCTAATAGCAACTTCCTCTTGCTCTTGCTCTGTTCTTTACTTGAAAACAATCAAAACAGAGAGCCACCGTGACCGGCGGAATGGTCCACGAAATAGATACACCGTCACCGTCGCGCCGATTGCTCATCATGTTATCTTACACAAACCTTTCTTATAATAAGGCCTTTGTGTTCATCATCACCGCTCTCTGTTTCATCTTTCTTATCACTGATACCCAAGCTTTACCTAATTACAACAACCATTTTTGCAATGACACAACTACTTACACTCCCAATTCCACATACCAAACGAACCTCAATTCCCTCTTCTCTTCCCTCTCTTCTGGCTCCACCATTGTCGGCACCATCTTTACTACCTCTACTGAAGGCGAAGACCCCCCTAACATCGCTAGAGGCAACTTCCTCTGCCGTGGCGACCTAAACACCCAAGAATGTCACGACTGCGTGGCAAACGCCACCGGAGAAATAACCACCCGATGCCCCAACCAGAAATCGGCAGTGATCTGGTACGACGAGTGCATGTTAAGATACAGTGACAGGATCTTCTTCTCCACCGTTGATGTTCAACCAAGGGTTTACTATGCTAATGCCGATAATATTATCAGGACGGAGCAAGCTCGGTTTCAACAAGTGCTGGGAGAAACTATGGATGAATTAGCAAAGATGGCTTCGATCGATTCTCCAAACGATCAGTTTGTTAAGGCTTTTGCTACCCTTGAAGCTAATGTTACGAGTTTACAAAGACTTTATGGATATCGCAGTGTACACAGGATTTATCTACTGAGGAATGTAACATGTGCCTTCAAAGTGGTAAAAGTTATTGGCAACAACTGCTCGCCGATGCAGCTACAACGGTTGGGGGTACGGGTAGGATATTACTTCCAAGCTGTAATATTCGATATGATACTAACCCATTTTACCGTCAACTTGCCCCCCCACCCCTAGCTCCCCCTCCAACCTCTTTAACAAGGCCTAAAGGTGACCAATCATCTCCACCTCCAAGCTCTTTAACAAGGCCTAGAGGAGGTAAATTAATAAGTTATTATTAGTCCATTACTCTATGATTATAGTAATTTTTAATTGTTAATGTAAGATCTAGTTTCACGGTTGTGTTTATTTATTTATTAATTTGTTTTTTCTTTTTTTTTTTGTGTCAATTAATCGTTTGTTTGTTTATGCAGGGGAAAGAAAAATCTCACCAACAACAATTATTGCTATTGCTATTTCAGTAACTATATCAGTGCTGCTTTTTGTGATTGGGTGTTATGTAGTTAGAAAATCAAAGAAAAGCTGCGATGCTGTAACCAATGAAACAGGTAATTAATCCCAAGAAAACTTGGGTGGACTACAGATGCATGTCTTTGTGTTGTTTGTGTGTTACCAACTATATTCATTACTTTGGCTCTTGTTTTGTTGTAGATACGATTGAAATTACCGATGTACAGTCATTGCAATTTGATTTGGGCACAATTCAAGTTGCCACAAACAACTTCTCGAATGAAAACAAGATAGGCCAAGGAGGATTTGGTATGGTCTACAAGGTATGAAGATGGAAGCACCTTGATGTTGTAGAGACTAGTATTTGTGAGCCAAATTTGATAGGTTCAAAGGAATAATCTTAAACTAGGAACTTAGGTTTTGTTAACATGTAAAATGGTTGGTCCCATAATTTTTTTCTGAATCAATTTGTAGGGCATTCTTGCCAATGGTCAAGAGATAGCAGTAAAGAGGCTATCAAAAAGCTCAAGACAAGGTCAATTAGAATTCAAGAATGAGGTGGTTTTAGTGGCCAAGCTTCAACACAGGAACCTTGTGAGGCTTTTGGGTTTTTGCCTTGAAGGAGAGGAGAAGATACTCGTCTATGAATACGTCCCCAATAAAAGCCTTGATTACTTTCTCTTTGGTTAGTCCCTTTGAACTTGCATCTTTTTCTCTTACTATCTTTTTGAGTTAAATTACAAATGCATGCATAAACATGAAGTCATTAACAATTTATATTCTCTTTGAATGTAATTAATGGATTTCAAGTTGGATATGTGCCATGATAAATATAATGTAGACCCTGAGAAACAAGGACAACTACATTGGTCGATACGTTACAAAATTATAGGAGGAATTGCTAGAGGGATGCTTTATCTTCATGAAGATTCTCGGCTAAGAATCATACATCGAGATCTCAAAGCTAGTAACATTTTGTTAGATGACAAAATGAATCCAAAAGTTTCAGATTTCGGGATGGCAAGGATTTTTGGTGTGGATCAAACTCAAGGAAACACGAACAGAATCGTTGGAACCTAGTAAGCACCACTCTACAAAAAACATATCAATATCTAACATATACAATTAGGTGATTGTAATAGAAAAAACCGTCTTAGGATGTGGTTCTTTTTTAGCCTTTAATTGTTAAATTCTGAATGTTGAACTCCAAATGCTTAATGCTGGATGGAAGCTCTAAAACGTATATTTCCTTTTATTTGGCTCCAAATGTTGAATATATGGCATTTTACTATTTTTACGCTTATGATTTATATCCCTAAGTAATGAATGAAAAGAATAGGCACACGATTATAATATAATATTTTATCATTAAAATTAAATTATACATCCAGGACTAGACTTACATCCAATCTAATTCAGCATTAAAAAGTTAAAAAAAAAAGAAGAAGCACTATTTCTACCTTTTAATGCTGAATGGAAGTGCATTTAACATTGAGAGGTATAAACAAACACCAAATTAGTATGTTTGTACATTTGTTTTTTTGGGTCTAGATCATTATAACTAATGTTGTTTCGTGATATTAGTGGTTACATGTCTCCAGAGTATGCAATGCATGGGCATTTTTCGGTGGGGTCAGACGTGTTCAGTTTTGGCGTCTTAGTTCTCGAGATCATCAGTGGCAAAAAGAACAGTTGTTTTCATCCATCAATCCACGGCGAGGACTTTCTCACCCATGTGCGTGTAAACTAAAATTGCATGTTTTTAATTTTCCTAGTGCTAGAATTAATAGATATCAATTAATTATAATGCAACTTCAAATAATATTATAATTGCAGGCATGGAAAATATGGAAGGATGGCACGCCATTAAAGTTGATGGATCCGACTCTAGTAGATAGCTATGTGAGAAATGAAGTGATGAAATGTATCCAAATGGGCTTGTTGTGTGTTCAAGAGGATGTGGACTTGAGGCCTTCAATGGCTGCAATAGTTCTCATGCTCGGTAGCTATACTGTATCATTGTCGTTGCCCGAACAACCACCTTTTTACTTTCGTAGAAGAATTGAATCACAAGCACCAAAAGGGTTGGAGTTAGATAAATCTATGAGCAAGTCAACAGCGACGGTGTCTGTTGATGAAGTTTCGATTACTCAAATACAACCCAGATAGTATGATAAAGCTTGAGAATTTTGGTTGTTTCATATTCTTGTCATATATTATATGAAACATAAAAACATAGTTTTTTCAATGGTTGGTTCATGTAAAAAAACTAGGGTTTCTTTGGCAACACAAGTGAATTCTCCCTTTCTCAACTCTCTTTCTCTATCTCTCTCTGCAATAATTAATGTAAGAAATTTACCTGATATACTTACTATATATTAACTAGGAAGATAGAATTAAAAAAATTATAAAAGGACAATTTATTATTAATCAATGTTAAACTGAACTAATTGAAAAGTTTGTCTATGACACAATGTGGGATTTTATGTTGTTATATACTTAGTTTTCCTTATTATTGAGTGTGTGCAAGAAGTAAGCTGTGTGATTGGCTTTCGAACATCATAATATATATGGGTGTTCTTAAATACATTCACAATTTTATTTTTCTCAACCCGGTGTGAGAAAAATTTATCCTCATTCCAGTGTGTTGACTTGAAAGTTATTAATCTTGTTTTGATAATAAAAATAAACTTAATCTTGTGTAATTTAACTTAGTTGATGTTTTAAGTTATAGCCACAATAAAATTGATCACATGTGGACTTAACCGAAAAGCCGGAATCAAGATCATTCAACTACAAAGCATTGCAATCAAAGTCTTTCACCTCACACATCTCTTGTCAATACTTCCTCAATGCGATTTTTAAAGTACAATGAGCCAAGGAAGAAAAGAAATGAAGATTCAAACAAAGCCCTCGAAGACTTGTTACTGCATATATAAGTGAGCGCTTTAGTTTTCTTGTAAAGATTCTCATTTGATCATCATAAATAGCTCATACAATGTTTCTATATTAGAAGATTGATCAAATCAAAAGTTGAATCAAGTTTACTTCTAAAAACTTATTTTTGAGAAAAACCGTTTTGGAAGAAATTCATTTTAAACATTAAACGAACTCATTTCGGAGCTCTTTACATTATAGAAGTCTTAAAATTTTAAACATCCCCTAGCTTCAAAATTGATTTTTGAGCTAATTTGCAAAGTTGGAAAAATGGGATTTTTTGATCAATCTGGCAGCAGACCAGAGGGGACCATCAGTCGACTGATGGGCTTTGCTCAGTCGACTGATGGCCACTCAGTCGACTGATGAGCCCTGCTCAGTCGACTGATGGCCCAGAAACTAGCCGTTAGATTTCAGATTTTTTACCACTTTTGGTACCAAACTTCTACCAACTCCCTCCAAACGGCCATATGGTTTCCTAGACTATATATACACCTTCTAAGACTTATTTAAACACTCTTGAATCATTCCTACACTATTCTATTCATCTACATTCAATATTCAAAGATTCAAGAACTTTTTCTTTTGATCAATCATCTTTATTTTGAGCTATACTTTATTGATCAAATTTGATATCTCTTAGTGTGAGCCTAAGTTGTAATCTTCATACATTATAGAGCTATTGTACATTGGTGTTAGTCACCAAATCATTTCTTTCAAACATTAAGAGAGGTTTATCTCTTAAGATAGCAAGAGAGAATTCTTGTGTGAGTACTGAGAGAGATTCAATACTTGTAAGAGTGTGTGAGAAGAATACACTTGTAGATGTTTGATCTTCACCCGGAAGGAGATCAAAAATAGTGGAATTTCTCGGGGTATTAACCGAGCGCGGAGTAGGGGCTAACAAGCCGAACCGTGTGGATAAAAAGTCTTCGACTTTGATCGGTTTAATCTTTCTATCTCTTGAACTCTTATATTGTATTATTTGCACCTTGTGATTGGATTTATCTTTATTTCTTGTTGCTTGATTGATATAGACATCGAATATTTTTAAATTGATTTTAAAAATCCCACTAAGTTTTAAAAACCCTATTCACCCCCCCCTCTAAGGTATTTTCTGACCTACACAGTGGTTTTCAACAAAAACTTACTACTCATCCCAATGATGGGCGAGTTTACTAAAAGCACAAAAACAAATATGGGGACGTTAACTTATGTCGTCGCTAAAACAAAAACATTAAAAGCAAAACTTGTGTTGCTTATACTAATTCTAACAATTAAAAATAAGCTGTATGACCATTCATTAGGCTATGAGTAGATTGAAATCAGCGTGTTACCTTACAATAAATCCATTAATGTTGCGCTAGCTTCTCTCAATCAAACTAGGATATCAAAAATCGATAGCTTATTTTCTAAAAGGACTCGGTAAAAAAAGGTTAAACTAAAATTGAGTAGCAATCCATATTAGATGAATTCCACAAACATATTAATGCACAAAAATAATATTTTGAGTAAAAGTCTAAACCTTACAAAGTATCTATATTAGAAAAAAATTCGACAACAATGATTTAAGGAGAATTTTTATAAATAATTTGTTGTTGCTTAATTCCACACTTAAATACAATAAAACCCTACTTTTGTATAAAATAATTAAACTAGTATAGAGAATAAGTAGAAGTCAATCCAAATCCAAGTTAACACCTTAAAGGTAGGAGAGTTTGTCGAAATCCAATATTTTAGGATCCAAATTAAAACAGTTTTTAAATTTTGATTTTGAAATTATCTAAACTAAGAAATTAAAAATTAAACTAAACTAATTAAATTAAATCAAGAAAGCAAGCAAGTAATCAATAATAAGAAATCCCAAGGAAAAGAATAAGTATCTAATTATATTTTTAATAGTCATCCCTACTATATAAATTAAACAAATTCAAAATCACCATCATTCTTTTTTTAAAACTGATGTAAATAAAAATAGGCATCGCCTGTATGTCCAAATTGGTGATCACAAGAGATCCTTCCTTTATTTTAAAAACAATTAAAGTACTAGAAAGAAAACACACGTTATAGTAATGGTAATTTCAATATCTATTTTAATTCGGGACAAATACTTAAAAATCAATTAGAATTAAATTAAGCCCATTACATCCATGGCAGTTTCATCTCTCCCCTTTGGGAGATAATTTAGCCAAGCATATTAAATAAAGAACATATTAAAACAAAATAATAATTCATCATTAAAATTTAAAATCAAAGTACTTGAATACAAACTATAAAAATTAAAAAAAAAACTAGAAATCGTCTCTGTTTATGATGCTCGAACTAGCGTGTACCGCACGGCTTTACATTTTCCACTTCTCCACTTTCGATACTTCAGCAGCATGGCAACTAGTATGGAGGATTTTTTCTCTTTAGAACTCTCTAATAATATATATATATATGTATCTATCTATTTTTTCTATATTTTTTCTTCTATCTTTTAGGTGTAGAGATTGGGTCTATATATAGGAATGAGAGATACCAGTTTACAAGGTTTAGGAAACTAGAATTATAGAAGAAATAACAACTTTGAGTTCAATTGTGATTCTAATTAAGAGAGAGAAAAATGAGTTGTAGTCGAATTATGAGAGAATATTGAATTGGAATATTCTTTTTTCTTTATCTTCCTTTCTGATCTTTAATAGACTTCTTCCACATTTTAGGCTTTTTATTATAATTTTCTTCTTCCCTACAAAAAGACAAAATAAATATTATTCCTCCAAAATTTAAGCATTAATTATATATTAACAAAATATTATTTGCGGATTAAAATAACAATTTTGGGCACTTATCAAACAGCAGATCCAAACATGTTCTCACAATAAGCAATCAAAACACAATAGAGAACAAATCAAGCTATCATATTATATTTAATAAACAACAAAAACAACAGAGAAATTGAATAGGGACACAAGAAAATAGATTGACTAAAATCCATTAATTTATACTGATCGCTATAAATCAAATATAGTGATCGTGCATTCATCAATAATTGATCCATATTAAGAGAAAGAGATGATAGTCAGAGGAGAAGAGAAATCTAGTAGTAAAGGTGGGTTTTTTTGAACTTAGGGAGAAGGAAAGAAATAGGTTCTTTGCAATTTTGGTCCCACAAGAAAAACAATAATGATGATTTTTTGGGTTAGGGATATAAATTGGGGTGAGATGAAATGATTAATGCTATTTTTCAGGTTAGTTTAATTTAGATTTTGACTTTTGTAGAGTTGAGAAGAATAAGAATACAAGTCTATTTAAAAACACTCAATATATTTAGATAGTTAGAGAAATCTTCATTTTTCTTCAAGTGTGTCTCTAGCCAATTCAATTTGTTCTCAGTGAATCTCTTTTGTCTTTCAGACAATTGATTGTTGCATTTCTTCAAGGATTCAGAAACAAACATGATGGGGTTTCAATCATCATATTCAATTTTATCTGATAGTATTTAGCTTACATGGAATGTGACTTGGGCATTTGTTAGATGAATAGTTGCAACACAAGGTGCATAGAGGTAGTTCAGCCCTGTGACGGGTGTTACTCCACCCTTGTCAAATGAGCTTAGAAGGACCTTTATATTAGAATAGTGTTTCAAGTGGAAGTAAACAAAATCACTCAACTAATCTAAATAGGTAGCAAACGCAGAACAAATGCGGAGACTATAGGACAATGAATGCTTGATTCAATATTCTCTACAGCGACTACCTACTAAGTGTTCTTGAGCCACTTGTTTCCTTTTCAAGGCTCTCCGTTAATTCCTTCTCTATTAATGCTTAACCACACATGTTGTTATCTAACCTCCTCATCTTGAAAGAGTAAATGTCTTCTATATATATATAAGCATGCTCAATCCCTTGAAACTAGGGTTGTAGTCGCATGTAATCTTCTGCCACAATAGGTAAAACCCATGTTTTACACTTCAGTATTGCTTGATCTTCACTCCAACCACCTTAGTGTGATGGCTAAGATGCATTTGATATCAACGTGGTGTTATGGCACTAGAAACTGTACTTCTACGCTAGAAAACACTATTGAAGTTAATTGCTTTGCCACCTAACTTTGTTACAAACTTCCCTAGCTCGGCCAGCCCTATAGACTTGCTTAATAATCCCTATTAGGTCCTGTGAACATGAGGAGGACATTTGTGTTGGGCCATCAGCCCTAAATGTTAATTACGCGGACCTGTTGGCCTAGTAGTGGGGCCTAAAACTTTTATTGACATGGCTTCCATGTGGGACATTAACTCATTGACTTTGCCAAACCAAAATATACCCTCATTAGGACATTTGCCTTGTTTAGCTGGCCATCATGGGCGAGCTTTTAGAGATCGGGTAAGTTGTCCTATGGTATGCTTTTGCTGGTATTACCTCTAAACATGCATATGCATCTTCCAAATTCAATTTTCAATCTTTTTGTAAAATATGTCCATAGACCTGATCAAATTCGTAGTCAAGTCCATTTAAAAAAATATAAACACGAAGCCTACCAAATGTAGAATGCAATTGGACCACTCCTTTAATTTTTCCTCCCTCTAAAATAGTCCCATGATCGATTTCTTGGAAGATGGTAACGAGTTCATTATAATACGTCGACATAGATCATAAATTTTGTTTGGTAGAAAAATATCTATGATTTAACTTAAAGAAAAGGGTTTCATATATTTCGTCGTAAAAGGTTTTCAACATGTACTCATTAAGTCAATTAGTTAGTTCTTCACCCTATTATTCTCAAGAATCTAGCTTCCTATATCTGGATCTCTATGGGCTAGTGTCTTCGTTTTTTCAGTAATTTACCTGACTTTGTTGCGGGCATTAATACGCATTTCCATAAGTTGAGACAACAATGAGTAAGAGTAATTTCGGTCGGCAAGGGAGCATTGTCTTACTGGACCATGATCTGTGGCATTGATATTTGGGCAGATTCGGTGGATCAGGTAACTTCATATAAAGTGATTGCCATTGTACTTACGAAAAATTTATGATGATAATATTTTAGATATGAGTTTGAAAAGAAATAATACAAATCTTCAAAGAACTATGAACCTTTGAAGGAAAAATACGAAATACGAGTTTCAAAAAAGAAACAATACGGATCTGCTAATGTAGAAATGAAATATTTTAGGTAAATCCATTCATAAGTTTAATTATTAATTTTTTTTCTAGGAAAAAGGGAGTCTTTTAACGAAAGCAACTATTAAATAGAAATAAAAAAAATATCCCCCAAATTTCCACATTAACTTTTCTATAAGGATCCATAGAAAGAGACGAGAATCGTTAAAGACAAACAAATAACTCATTTTCTTGCATTCCCATTTGGTTTTCGTCCCATACAACTGTACGTACCTTTTTATTTTGTGCTTTTGTGGTCAAATGTTGTACATAGACCATGTCACTAAAAACAAATAAAATTCCTACAATCGAGATTTTTAACTCCATTTGCAAGGAGTATAATATAAGTATAAAGGTAATTGGACTCTTGCAATAGTATGTCATATATTTCTTTTTAAGTACTAGGTTTTCTAACTTTAATTTATTTATCAATGTCACAATTGCATTGCATGTATATGAAACACTAGCCTTGAATATAGTACCTTATAATTATTTCAGTATGTTGAAACAATATATAAACATTTTAAAAATTAATTATGACTTTAATATAGTTCAAAGAAATCATAATATATATATATATACATTTCCTTTCAGGAACGTATAAATGCATACGCACTAAAGCAAATTATGTGGGACCCAGCAAAAACTTAAACAGAGAGAAAGCGGAAGAACAAAACAAAAGGAGGTCAAATTAAAACAATGTCAGCACGTGCATTTTCTTTCTCTCTCTCTCTCTCACAACCCACACTCTACGCTCCTCTCTCTAATTGAGTTGCTCTCTCTCTACACTCTTTCTCCCTCTCCGACTGACCTGCGCTCTCTACCCAAATCAGTGCACCACGACTGACCTGCTCCCTCGCCGACTGACTGCCTGCTTTTTCTCCAACTGGCCGGCTCCAAAAAATCGAGGTGTGAACTGATTTTGGGTTTGATCCTTGCTTTATTTTGGGTTTGATCCTTGCTAGATTTTGATTTGTTCAATGAAATGAACTGATTTGGGTTTTTTGAAGCCGGTCTTGAGTTGCGTTTTAATTTGCCAATTAATCATATTTTGGGTTTAATTGATACATGCTAGATTTTGGGTTTAATTTGTTTGTCCACTGATATAAAGATAGCTTGTGGTGCATTTCGAGTGATATAAAGACAGTCCACATTTCGAGTGCTTGGGTTTAATGGGTACTAGATTTTTGTTTGTCCACTGTTATAAAGATAGATTTTTGATGTATTTCGAGTTATAGTTTCAGTATATCAGTTTCTTAGATGTTTGATACTTGTCCATTGATATAAAGAAAGGTGGTTTGGGTGCATTTTGAAAGGAAAGCTAACATTGTCCTCTAAAATTTGGGCTTAATGAAAGATGACATTGTCCACTGAACTACATGTTTGATACTTGTCCTCTGATTTTTTCTTGTATATTTATGTGTATGGAAAATTAAACTAATGTAAATATCATGAACAGGTGTTTGCGAAATATGGAAAATTCTAGTACTCAAGTAGGGGGGAGCTGTGAAAATGTGTATAATGAACCTAATTTAGATGTAGATTCAGATGAAAATATTATGATATATACTCCTCAAGTATCAGATCAGTTGAAACCAAAAAAAGGACAAGTATTTGAGACAATAGATGATGTTGTAAAATTCTACAATGCATATGCTAAAGTAGCTGTATATAGTGTACGTGCTTGGACTACTCAGAAAGAGCCGAAAAATGGGGAAATAAGAAGAAAGGAGTATGTTTGTTTTAAATAAGGAAAATCTTCAAGATTCGTTGAAGTTGGAAAGAAAAGACGCCGAGGAAGCTTAGGTGAAAATTGTACTGCTAAAATTGCAGTTTTAAAGTCAAATTCCGAAAAATATATTGTTACTGTTTTTAATGAAAGGCACAGCCATCCGCTTTCTACCCCATCAAAGGTTCACCTTTTAAGGTCTCATCGTAATGTTTCAGCCACCGACAAAGTCTTTGACTAAACAGTTGTCCATTGTGAATATACCCCAGCATTAACAATTTAGTTTTCTTGGAGTGCAATCTGGAGGAATATAAAACATTGGGTGCACACAAAGAGATTTGTATAACCATGAAAGGGATATACGTGCCAATAAAAAGGGACATAATGGTGAGATGTTTTATGAGTATTTAAAACTGGAACAAAGCAAGAATCCGTAATTTACTTTTCAAATTGAGGCTGATGAGGATCAAAAGATTACTCGTTGTTTTTGGTCCGATGCAATTTCAAGGCGGGCTTATAACTTTTATGGTGATGTGGTAATCTTTAATATTACTTATAACACTAATCGGTATGGAATGATATTTGCACCAATAATAGGGGTCAACAATCACGGTTAAACAATTATTTTTGCTTGTGGCTTTTTGAATCATATGAGTGTTGATGATTTTATATGGCTATTCAATCAATTTTGGAAAGTATGCCCGGCGGTGCTCCGAAGATGATTATTACCGATCAAGACCCAACTATGACAAAAGTATTCCCTATTGTTCTTCCAAATACTTTCATAGGTATTAAAGCATTCCCTATTGTATATATATATATGTCTATCCACATCAAGTTTTCATAAAGCTTTCTTTACAATTTTTCACAGGTATTGTAGTTGGTATATATTAATGAAATTCCAGGAGAAGATTGATGCAGTGAAGTATGGTATTTACAAGAATGAGTTCTCAACTTACATTTGAAAATCAGAGACTCCCGAAGAATTTGAGTTTGAATGGGAAACTCTTATTAAAAAAAATGGGTTAGAAGGAAACAAGTGGTTGCAAGACCAATATCAACTTCGTTCAAGATGGATTCCTGCATATATCAACCACTTGTTCTCAGCTGGTATGTCAAATAGCCAACAAGCGGAGAGTGGTCATGCATTTTTTGAGAGATATGTTTCTAAAGGCAATTCATCGAGGAATTTTATGATATAGTTTGGCCGGGGACTTGTACGTCAACGTCATGAGGAGTTGATGGCTAATCACAAAGATATAATGGAGATGCCTAAACTTAGGCTAAATCTTGACCTTTTGTCGCAAATGGCTGGTATTTACACAAATGAGTTGTATTAAAAGTTTAAATGTGAGGTGCTTGATAGCTTCAACTACAAGATCCAGCTTGTTACGGAAACGGACAATCAGCGTATATATCAAATTCAAAGAACGAAAGCTGTAACAAGCAAAGTTCACAAACTTAGCTGTGAGAAAGATTTGGATTTTACTTCTTGCAGTTGTAAAATGTTTGAAACTACCGGAATCCTATGTAAGCACATCGTTGCATATTTGATGAAATTTCTCATATTGAAGAGTTGCCCGACAAATACATCTTGAAGAGGTGGACCAAGTCTGCAAAATTGGGGATGGTGGTGGATGATAAAGATATGCATATTGATGATGACAATTCTAATCTCTCGATGCGAAGTCAATTTATTCAATCGTCTTTGGATTTAATTGACAAGTCCCTATTATGTGAAGAAACAAGACAAATGTTAATCGATGGAGTACGTGCCATTAATGAGCAAATTGACTAATTTATTAGTAGTTGCTAGGTACAATGGCACCCTCCGAAAAAAGTAATCCAATAGGTAGTAATCCAATAGGTGATGGTACTAGTGCACATGCTTCTTGTAATTTTAAAAGTAATTACAATGAACCTGATCAAGTTCGAGCTAAAGGGTGTGGCAAAAGGATCAAGGGCGGGAAAGAGAAAGCAATGGCCAGCGCGAAAAATAAAAAAGTTAGACGTTGCTATGGGTGTGGTAAAGTGGACCAAGCACATGATAAACAAAATTGTCCGACAATTACAAATGCGTAAGTAATAATTCATTTATTAGTTATATAATCTTACTATCACATATGGCTATTTAATCTTGTTTTTTTATATTTTTCTGAATGTAGGTCTTTTATATGTGTGGATGCAAGTTTGTAGGATGCTAATGGGTCGTCAACGAAAAATGGAGATGATATAAGTCTAAATTGAAAATATAGACTTTCTTTGTTTGTTTAAATGTCTTGTGCGAATCTTTTGATGAAATGTAGACTTTCTTTATTTATTTAAATGCGTTGTGTGAATCTTTTGATGAAATGTAGACTTTCTTTATTTATTTGAATGTGATGTGTGAATCTTTTGATGAAATGTAGACTTTATTTATTTATTTAAATGTGATGTGTGAATCTTTTGATGAAATGTAGACTTTAATCTTTTGATGAAAGGTAGACTTTCTCTATTTGATGAAATGTAGACTTCTTTATTTGTTTAAATGTGATATGTCAATTAATAACAACTACGAAATAATTCCATTCCATTAATTATCCACATTAACAAACACGTATCAAATGATTCCATTTTATTTATTATAACAAAAACTACATTACTTCCATTTCATTCATTATAACAACAACTACATTACATCATGACTTTTAAGGCCAATGAAATTGATACCAAAAAAGATATAATTATTAAGATATCTTTTCACGGTAGAATTTTCCACTTCGTTTTAACTTCACCAACAACCAAGTTGCGTGACGTACTACATTCATCTTGTGGGGCAATTACAGCTGATCCATGTCTAAATGATGAGATTTTGCACCAACCTAAGAAGGTTCCGCACCTTTGCCTTTTGTGATGTACCAAGAAATTGGTATAATTTATTATGTTAATTTATAATTTAAAGAGCATATATTATTATTTATATTTTTAATGCTTTTCAAGTGTTGGAAAATAATTTAAGAAGATTGTGAAAAATAGAGAAATTAAAACTTGTGAACACACCTAAAGTGCTCAATACTTATGGATACTTAACTTTTTACTCGGAACTTTGAATAATGCAATTCTTGAGCCTAAATTGAAGAAAATTTCGAGATCTATAGCTTTCCAGTTTAGAATTTTTCCAAATTCAGCCATTTCGGGGTCCGAAATTGCGACGCAAAATTCTGTAATTTAAATGGCGAAAAATCATTATAATTAATTTATGGGCCATTCATATTAATATTAGCAAGCCCATCCCATTTGGTATTAATATCCCTAAGCCCACCAAACATATACCCAAGCCCATGTATTAAGTCTAGCCTTAAATTTCATCCCTTACGATTATAAATAGCAACCAACATCCAGCATGCCGTGCAGAAGCAGCCACTGCCGAACACTATTCCTCTTCTCTCTTTTCTTTAATTTTCTTTTGTTCTTTTTTACTTTATTCAAGATTTGGAGATTGAAAATTTAATTTTATTTTTTTATGTCAAGTAAGTTTTCTTTTAATTATGTTTGTTATTTAATTTTTATTATGCTAGTGTAAATTTGTGTTAGGGTTAGGATGAATATATTTAATTAATTCCCTTGCACGTATTCATGCTAATTGACTTTACTAATTTAAAGCCTTAATGTTAAATAAAAATTTTCCAACTAGATGCCTATTTTAATTGACAAAAAATAAAGTTGGTTTCTCGCTGTTTTTTGTTGGATTCACCTTATGATTTGTTGAAAGCGGATATAGGGTGCGTTTTAACAGGTATAGTGAGTGTTTTGATTTTATACATTAGTTTGGCTGTGGAAGAATTACAATTAGATTTTATAAATTAATTGGATTTGAATAATTTTATTTTCCGCATCTAATAGAGTCGAGAGACCAAATTAGTGCGAGATAAGAGTATAGTTTATGCGCATGAATACTAAGGAAGATGATATTAAATATATGACCCCGAAACCCTTAATTCATTAATTTTATTATCTTGCTTAATATTATTTAGTTTAGTTCCATTGCTTTATTTTATTTTCTTTCTTTTATTTAATTTATTTGCACCAATTATTCTTGGCTAGATTAGGAACTAATGAAAAATTAACAAGACAAAATTTAAACATATTGTGTGAGTCTCTGTGAGATCGACTTCGCTTATATGCTATATTATAAATTGATTCGTGCGCTTGCGAGTATTAAAATTTATTACAACATTTTTTAAGAGTATTAGATTCTACCACGGTTATTGTTCTTAGTTGACTTCGTTATTTTCACATCCGCTATTTCTCCGTAGTCACATTGTTTCAACATGAATCTAATATCTACTTCCATACTTGAATTACCATCCACAGGATTTTTCGATGAAGACGACATTTGAATCTGCCAAATTTCAAGAAGAGAACATGAATATATATATATATACGCACTGTTTTATACTCATTGGCATTTAGAATCAATGGAAATGCAATAGCTAGTGACATTTACAAATAATTTAGAAACAAACTACGCAATGACTATTACTTGTTTTTCCTTTGGTTTTGGTGTACTTTTACTCATTTATACTACCCAATTTGAGGTTGAGACGGGACTTTACAACAAGACTCCACACCTTGTCTAAAAATGAACACCAGTGAAGACCAAGCACCCATTACATCAAAGTGAACACAAGCGCCCATTACATCAAATATCCAATTCATGGCCAAAAGGCATTTCGCAAGCCAAACCATTTATAATCAATGCCCTTGTTCCGCAAATTGAGTACAAATAGGGATATACGGTTGACGTTTGTAGCTACGGGAATTAATAACAACTACCAAAATGATTTTAGTGGAAAAATCAAAATTTCACATATTCATTTTGCACAAATTTCAGTGGACATTCCCAAATTCTAGCACTCAAAATCAGTTCATATCAGTGGACATTCCCAAAATCTGATATACTGAAACTGTAACTCGAAATATATCAAAAATCTATGTTTGTAACAATGGACAAACAAAAATCTAGCACCCGTTAAACCCAAGCACTCAAAATGTGGGTTGTCTTTATATCGCTCGAAATGCACCCACAAGCTATCTTTATATCAGTAGACAAACAAATTAAACCCAAAATCTAGCAAGTATTAATCAAACCCAAAATATGATTAATTGGCAAATTAAAACGCAACTCAAGACCGGCTTCAACAAACCCAAATCGGTTCATTTCATTGGACAATCAAAATCTAGCAAGGATCAAACCCAAAATCAATTCATACCTCGATTTTTTGGAGTCGGTCAGTCGGAGAGAGAGCAGGCGGTCAGTCGGCAAGGGAGCAGGTCAGTCATGATGCATTGATTTGGGTAGAGAGCGCAGGTCAGTCGGAGAGGAGAAGGAGCGTAGAGAGAGAGCAGCTTAGTTAGAGAAAGAAGGAGCGTAGAATGTGGGTTGAGAGAGAGAGTAGTGTGGAGAGAGGAGCGTAGAGAGAGGAGCTTCGAGTGTGGGTTGTGAGAGAGAGAGAGAAAACGCATAGTGCTAACATTGTTTTAATTTGACTTTCGTTTGTTTTGTTCTTCCGCTTTCTCTCCGTTCAAGTTTTGGCTGGGTCCGTCATAATTTGCTTCAGTGCGTACGCATTTATGCATTCCTGAAAGGAACTGTATATATATGTGTCAACAATATGATATAAATAATTATATTTATAAATAATTAAAAAAGTTTCTCTTAATTTTCGTGCAAAATCTCGTGCCTATTGCGGGGAAGGTTTTTCTTGCCAGCAAGCCAAACTCATAAAATCGTGCATGAAAACTGATTTTCCTCAACTCATTCTTTCATTTTTTTGTCATTCAAACACACCCTTAAGTAGTTTATGTTCATTCTTTGTAATTCGTGTGTTGAGAATAAGGTGAAATCCTTAAAAAAATTCTGCCCAAAATTGATCCAGAACCTATAAAATATATATTTGAAGAAAACACCTCTTCTTCATGTTTGCACATGTATATATGACTAGGCTTTCCGAGTATACAGGCATGCTAACAAAATTTAGATTTACCCTTTAAAATTTAATTTATTTCCCATAATTGTACCACATTATTTAGCTCGAGATTGAGTTTACTAGTAGATTTATTATTGTATTAAGATGCTGTTAGAACAAACCTTAGTACAAGTGTACGACTGATCAAATAATTATGTGTACAATAAGTAAATAAGCAAGCACCACTAATATTTATGCGATACAAAAAATACGATATTAAAGAAGAAAACAACCATCTAAGCACATAAGCAATTAGCTAGGTCTTATTAGCAAAACCGAAACTAATTAAGATGATGAAAATTAACTCTGAGTACATTCGCAAAGTAACCCCCACAAATTAGAGTGCTCATTATTATCTCTCAAATATATTCTTTAATCTAGCTACAAAACAATACAATTTTTAAAAACCTATGACAGTTGTTCTATTTATTGGAAATAAATATAATGAGTTTAGGATTGCACAAATCTAAAACCAATCCCTTGAATTGGAATACGTTTACACTATCGAGATTGTTAAAAAGTAATTTTGAAAATTATAGTGTAATATTCTAAAATTATCTCTATAATATTCCATCGATCTAGAATAAAAATCTAGCAAATATCATGTAATAAGAAGATGGATTCTAGAATGCTCTTTAGGAATTATTGTGTAGTTAAATGAGTCTTAACTTCATGGAAAAATCTAGAGTGCTTGAAAATATTTAGGAGTCTAGAATATTCTCTAATACACTATAAATAGATGTATTAGTAAGCTAGAATTGTGTGATGTATGAGAGTAAGAAAGAAAAGTGTAAGAGAGTGAAAAGTGAAAAAGAGAGTGAAGAAAAAGAAAGTGTAAGAGAAAAAGAGTAATAGTGTTGAGTGAAAAAAAATTGTAATTGTAATTGTAATTCTCTAGTGAAAAATATAATTTAAGAAAATATATTTTGTATCACACTTCGGCTGCGCAAAAACCCAACAGAGATTGCTTTGATAATATTTGTAGCCAGTAGTTTTTGCAGATAATTTTGCTAGATTGCATATTTGTGATCGAGGTCGTATTGGAGAATGGGTTAGAAATATTATTTTGCAAGCGCACAATGAAGAATGAAGATAATTCATGACCCGTGGACAAAGGTGGATATACTGCATGACATTATCACTATGCCAGAAAAGGGTTTAGGTGACGCACACAAATAAGTTCGTCTCCTAAGATACACCTTAGGCGACGAACATTACATCCGTCTCCTAAGACTTAACTTAGGCGACGTACAAGCGATTGCGTCGCCTAAGTTCAATCTTAGGCGACGTACGCATATAATACGTCTCCTAAACTTAACCTTTAGGCAATGTACATCGTAAGGTGCGCCGCATAATTGACAAATTTCTTAGGCGACGTACATTGGTAATGTACGTCTCCTAAGATACGACATAGGTGACGTACACAAATTAATGTACGTCACCTAAAATGTCCCTTAGGAGACGCAATTTGACCAATGTGCGTCGCTTAAAGTAATTTTTTCTGATAAATTTTTTTCCAAAATACTGAAAATTTGGAAATTCACTTAGGAGACGCACATTGGCCAATGTGCGTCGCCTAAAGCCACACAATTTTCATCAGAATTTCGAATTTTTTAAAAAATTAAAAATTAACTTAGGAGACACACTTTGATCAATGTGCGTCGCCTAAATTAAATTTTCCCGCCTGAATTTTTCACGGAAATTTGAAAATTTGGAAATTTACTTAGGCGACGCACATTGGCCAATGTGCGTCCCCTAAACCCACCCAATTTTCACCGAAATTTTGAATTTTTTTAAAAATTCAAAATTAACTTAGGAGACGCGCATGGATCAATGTGCGTCGCCTAGATTAATTTTCCCGCCTGAATTTTTCACAGAATTTTTGAAAATTTGGAAATTTACTTAGGAGACGCACATTGACCAATGTGCGTCGCCTAAAGTCACCCAATTTTCACCGCAATTTCGAAATTTTTAAAAATTGAAAATTAACTTACGAGACGAACTTTGATCAATGTGCGTCGCCTAGAGTAATTTTCCCGCCTAAATTTTTCACGGAATTTTGAAAATTTGGAAATTTACTTAGGAGACGTACATTGACCAATGTGCGTCCCCTAAAGCCACCCAATTTTAACCGAAATTTTGAATTTTTAAAAAAATTCAAAATTAACTTAGGAGACGAACGTTGAGCAATGTGCGTCGCCTAAAGTTTTCCAACGGTCACATTTTAAATTGTTCAAAGCCCTTTGACATATCTCTTAGGAGATGGACATTGATCAATGTACGTCGCCTAACGTGACTCTTAGGCGACGTACATTGAGCAATGTCCGTCTCCTAAGAAACAGATCTGATATAAAAGCAAACCCTCATCCCATTTCGAGCAAAATGTGGAGAGGAGTGAGAAGAGTTTAATTTTGGGCGATTTTAAGCATTTTTATCACCAAAGAGTTACATCTTATCTCCTATTTGATCTAAAGGTTAGTGTAATCTTTCTTAATCATCTTAATTTGTTAGTTTAATGTCAAAAATTATTGGTATAGTATTAAAATTGTATGTTTTGTGTTAAATATCTAGTTTTAGTGTTGTTGCTCTTATTTAATCTCTACGTTAATATAATCTAAGTTTATAATATAATATTAATTTGTTACTTAATTTTGTGTTTATAGTGGATATTCTAAGTTGAACTCTATGTTACTTAATTTATTAGTTTATAATATAATATTAATTTGTTACTTAATATTAATTTGTTACATAATGTTTAGTGTTAAAATTATAAGTTTAGTGTTGAAAATATAGTTTAGCGTTAGTTGTTGCCTTTATTTTATACAGTTTTCTTGTGTGATAGGGAACATGGACAAGACTTGGATGCGGTGTTATAAAGGAACATATGCCTTTATTAATGGGGTACTAGAATTCATAAAGTTTGCGAGAGAGAATGCAAACTCAACGACTGGATTGTATCGCTGTCCTTGTAATAGTTGTCTCAACCAGAAGAGTCAACTTAACGAAAATGAGATGTACTATCACTTGATCAGAAATGGGATAATGGAGGACTATATTGTATGGGTCTATCACGGTGAAGTTTCAAATACGCCTTCGGCGTGGGACATTAGGCAAGCATATCTACATAATAAGGCTTCTTCAAGTAATAGTGTTGATCCTACTATGCAGCTCTTGGGCGATACTTTTCCTTTTCGTGATTCGTACGATTTTGTCCCTTGTTATGATGGTGTAAATGATTTTAATACTGGAGTTCATGTTGACTCTACTGCCGAGGCCGTGATGGAGCACTATCAGTCTCTTTTAGCTGAAGCACGGACTCCAATATATGATGGTAGTAATGAGAATGTGTTAAGTGCCATTATTAACTCGATGCAGGTCAAAACAAGTAATAATATGACGATTAGAGCATACAATGAATCGTTAGAGCATACAAAAAGTGTCCTACCCGAGGGAAACAAGTATCCTGGATTGTACAAAGAAGTAAAAAAAACCCTAAAAAAATTGGGTTTGGGTCACGAGGTCATCCACGCGTGCTACTATGGCTGCTGCTTGTTTTACA